>SKCR01010778.1:0-21699 GCA_019454045.1 Zanthoxylum bungeanum
CACTTCTAGCATAAGCTCTTTTAGTTGCAGCAGTAGAGAAAGCACTTCAAACGACGAAAAAAAGAGAGCTTAATAAAGTATAATTTATAAAATGGGCAAATCTGTAGCAAAATTGTTTATCGCACAACATCAAGACCTTCCCTAAATCCTGCTTATAGCGGGAGAATGATGTGTTCCATTGTACACGTGTATGTAACTTTTTTTTTCCCAAACCAGCTCAAACAATAAAGCACTTCCAAAGATAACAAGAGGAAAACTAAGGACACGACATTTTCAAATAAAATTTGCAAATTCTCTACAAATGAGCTATCTGAGGTAACCCAATAAAGTAGGCATGGATGCTTGGCACAATCAGCTTGTATCTAAGGAGGATGTGACCGGTTGAGAGACGAATGTTCATCTTTTTGATCCTTCAAGACGAGGAAGAAGTCTTTCTTGCCAAGTATATGCGGTAAGCTGCCAATCCAACAATGGCAACGGCTGCTCCAACTGCAATGGTGAAACACAAAAAATTACATGGTATACAATTGAAAATGGGTGGAAGCAAATTTTCTACGTCTGTTACACATCCCCAGTTTCGAATGGCTAAAACAGAAATCAATAATTTCATAGAAGAGAAAGATTGATAACTAACCTGAAACAAACATAAGAGAGCGATTTATTAGTCTATGGTATTGCTTGCGGGTTCTCCCAGCTTCAGTTTCTGGTATGCTCAAATGAGGATGTTCTGCTGCTTGTACAATCCTCCGGAATATAGTATTAAAATCACCCAACTTCGAGCTAACAGGTATGGGAGCCTCTATTCCCATATCCTGACTAACCTACACAAGCAAAAATTTTAACCAAAAAAAAAAATGTAGCTTTAGATTCAGCTCAGCTCCAGACAGGTAATAGACAAACTAATGGAACAGAAAACAATAAATAAAGGAAGTAAATACCCTGGTAGAATATTGAACAGCCATTGGGAATGAATCCAGGTCATCTTTAGCCGCTACAATGATGCATGGCACCTCAAAGCCAGTATCTTCACCATGACTGGCAACTTCCACAAGCAATTCAGTTGCTCTTTTCCATGAGGACTCATTGGAACTGAAAAAGCAAACGGCATCAGCATAAAAGGACTGCATATATATATTTAATGCATTATGAGTGAAACCTATGGTTCTGGGAAGCACTACAATGCAAACAAGGAAAAGATAATGACTTAATCTCAATATACATGTAAACAGATGTATGAATACTCGTTGGAAAAAAGAATGTAGTTTTACATTCTCATCCATAGAATTCAATAGCCTTTTCATTAGTCCTAGATTTGAAAATGACAAACCATATAAACTCGAAAGATTTAATGACATCACTATACATGATTAATGGAAGAATACATTCTAGCCTTCTGTTTACCTATCATGAACAAATACTGCTATGTCGCAGGCAGCCAATAAATCTTTATTAGACAGCAGTTTTGCAATTCCTCCTTCAGGAATTTCTCGCAACACAACAGTTTTCGCAGTTCCCTGTAGGTTAAAATAAAAAGATAAAAAAGAACACTAGTAAAAGAACTGAACAGCCAGCCAATTAATTCTATCAACAATAATTGAGATAAATTATGAAGAAAAAACTTAAAAGTTCTATTAAAATAGAGGGATAAAAGGGTCTAGGTAAACGTGTCTTGTATGGTGAGAGAGAATTCGTATTCTATCCGCTTACCCCTGGTTGATTGACAATATTTACTGCATACCGCTCATCGGTAGTTGGAGTATAAGTATCAGAGAAGGGCCTGCTCAAAAAATCATCAAATCCCGATCACAAAATTGACCCCAAAAAAAATCTAGTAACCAGAATAAAATATAGTTGATCTTATCTTTGAGAGGTCAGGAGATGGACCTTCCTAGAAAAGAATTCAATAGTGCAGATTTCCCAGCTTTTTTGGGCCCAAAAACAAAGCACTGGAAAACGTTTCTTTCAGACTGTTGTTTTTTGCGATCTATACGTCTTTTCCTCATCACACGGATGGTAGAAGAAGGATCACCTGGATATCCAATGTATATCATGTTTTCCACACTACGAGCCGGGTCTAAGAGCGTCATAAGTGCCCACTGCAAAATAATATTTGTCATAAATCAACAAGCACAAGCACTGGAGTATGGAAAGATTCTAGTTGTTTGCTTACATAAGTGGAGGTTAGAAGTGAAATAACCACACACACAAAGGGAATATCTCATCTGAGAGAGACTGAAAGAGAACAAGAATACCTTTGACAAAAATCCATCAAGTGATAGTCCTCCCAGTGCAGTCGTCTCTGCAGCATCCTTATATGGAGCTTCATCCCAAGGACTGAAGTTGAAAAGAAATGAGTAAATATTGGTCCAATTTCAAGTAGCAGCTTTGCATTGTAGAACTTCACTCTCAGCAAGAAAGTGAATTCTCAGAATAAATTATAACACTTGCACCCCAATTACTATGATTGCTATTATATAAGGTTCATTCACCGTCAACAGAACTGTTCATCAGCAGCTTTCCTTAAAATTAAAACAAAATGAACTTATTTCAACATTATTAGGTTTTTAACTTGCATGGTCAAATCAACAACAAAAGAAGTTTGAAAGACTAGCAGGTCCAACAGATGAGATGAACCGGTATCTTGCAGCAGAGAAAATATATGTTGCATGGCAAAGGGTCTAATAACAATATTAATAATATAAAGAAAAAAATACCATTCTGGTGCGGTAGAGAACAGATCCTCAACTTCAATGGGTCGCAGGGAATTATCCTGGTAGGAAATCCATAAGATTAGGATTTTTGAGAACCCATAAACTACTTGGCCAAGGAAAATGAAAATTCTATTTATATGTTTTGAAGTATTCACCAAAGCACACGCCATGACATACATTATCAGCGTCAAACAATTCAAAGATTCCCTTCAAAAAGTTGACAGCTTCATTAGTCAGCTCCACACTCTACACAGTGCCAAAAAAATTGTAAGCAATATAAAGCATTACTAGGGGTGGAACACAATATGAAATACAAAATGATATCACAGAAACAAAACAAAAAGTACATTGTTCCATTCAAACAAGTGATCAGATGGCATGTTATCAGAAATTAACAATAGATCAACTCACAGATGCTGATTATGACAGTTGCAACATTTAAGGTGTTACCTGGTCAGGTGCTCGTTTGAACGATGAATATGGAATTAATTCATCCGCAAGTTTAATATCATTGTTATACCCAAACTTCCTTAGGACGGTCCATGTTGTCTCGAGACGCCCTTTTTCTATAAATAGTGCATGAAGGAAGAGGAACCCTGCCAATGTGAGCCCACGTTGATTGACTCCTTCTCGCAGTTTATCTTGCACGACCCTCTTAACACCTACTATTTCTGACGGTTGTAATGGAGAATTGAAGCACTTGACCTGATTACAACTATTATTAGCATCTTCACAAAGCTTAAGCATAAATATTCCAACTCGATGCAATAAACAAACATGCCTCTAAAAATTATAATATCAACTTTCAAAAGCACAAATTAACAAATATTTATTTGTAGGACAAAACTAGCCCCTTAAACCAACAAGGGGGTATAAAGAAAGAGAGAAAACCTGAAAATCATTCAGCTCTGCATCACTAAGGGCACCATCCCTGTCATGATCACAAAGAATAAAGATACGTTTAAGGGCTCTCACACACCGAGGCTTCAAAGCTTGCGATTCCTGATCAAATAAAGGGCCTGTTGGATGAAGCACTGTCTTTTGCGCATAGTAGAAAACCTCAGGGATCTACAAAGAAGGAAAACTCGAGCCTCAAATTCTGACTATTTAAATGTCAGATTCAGAACCATGGCACTTCTCCAGAGTACATGGATCATCCAATTATGAAATTCATTATAGTCACAACTTATTCTCGGGTTGTTAACCCAGGTTACAAGAACATGGATCAAAAGAATAGATTATAATGAAATTATCAGCATGAGGAAAACTCAAAATGCAAAAAGGAAATAAATAAATAAGATTCCAAAACCAACATACGATAAGAGTATATATGCAGCCACTAACATTACTAAATTAAAGCTGACATTAATACATACGAAATAACAAAAGGGAAAGGGACTTAAAATATACCTGAATTTGTTTCAATGCTGAACATTCTATGCAAGTTTCGATCTCTCGAAACTGTTGCATTATTGGCATCATCACCTGTTCCAGGTTCACCTGCTGGTTCTCATCTCTTAAATCAAGCTTACAACCCACCACTATCACTGGCACTTTCACCTACTCACGAGATTTACAGTTCCCAGAAATCAAATCTATTATTTCCAATTATAAAAATAATGAGCTACGACAAGTTTAGGGGAAAAAAATTGTCCATTAGTCATGTTGTTGGAAGTTCAAGATTGTTACATTCAGCTACAAAAAGTGCATCTTCTCATGTATACAATATCCCTGGACGTCTTCCAATAAAGCTACAGGGCTGGAAGCAAAACTACGAGAATTTAAATAAATGAAAGATATAAACCTCTAATCGACGAAGTTCTGGAAGCCAGAAAGTACTCAATTCCTCAAGCGTCTCGGGTCGATCACAAGCATAAGTTAGCACAACAACATCAGCCCGCCTCAGTTCTTCACCTAGTTTACCTCTATCCTCAGCACTGATAATCAAATAAACAGACAAGTAGGAAGAAACATTCAAATTTATGCAGAAAATGTCACTAGCAACTAGCACAAACAACCTCTAAAACAAAAGAAAAATTAAATTAACAATAAAAGTAAAAGAGTATTACTATACTACAAACTTCTACTCAAAGGCTTCTCATTCGAACGGGCATGTCCACACCATGTTTTAACTAATTTCATCTATCATACATCAATTTGTATGAAAATATTTCATAGTGTTTTTCAAAATATAAATATTTTACATATAGAGACCTTGAAGAAGTGTCGATGATGGCAATGGGGACACGGTCAGGATAGAAGTCTTCAGGCAGCCTGGTGGGCGGCAATACTGGAGGAACATTGGCGGGAAAAGTGTCCGCAGCAGCCGTCACAATCAAGCTAGTTTTTCCGGTACCCTTTTCTCCACATACAACAATTCTTACTCCTGTTTTGCCGCCTGGTCCTGAATTTGCCGCTGAAGCTTTTGCCATCTAACAAAAACTGTGTACATAAATCAACAAAAAGGCATCACTAAGAATGAAAATAAATTAACAACACCAAATAAAGCTAACTTTTTTAGCTAAGCTTTAGAATTAATGAAGAAAATGAAGCTAAGTAACATGAAAACAATAATACTAATAATAATCGACCAAAAAAAATGATTTTTTTTTATATGTTATGGATAGTTCAAAAGTTGCAGCTTCCAGTGCAGTGGCAAGAGCGTAAATTACCAGAGTTTTAGGGGGCAGAACGAAATAGATGCAAGTGAAGAAAAAGCAGGAAACAGAGAAAGAGAGTGTGTGGGAAAAACCATAGATAAGGGTTAGTGAAGATTGCGATGGCACAAAAGTAAATAACCTGAAGTCGAAGGGTGAAAACGTGAGACCTCCGTTAAGTACTAGATCTCGGGATGAGGAGGAGGAGACCGGTGCCGGTGCCGGTGGCGGCGAATATCAGGGAGAGCTTAAAATAAGTTCAACGTGAAAATTTATGAAATTATTATGAGTGTTTTTGATTTTTTGCATTTTTTTTTATTATTTTCACTTTTTGCTTTTATAGTGGAGCGATCGGACGGTTGAGATTAAAGAACAAATCTAATTAATTTAGCTTAAAATTGTAAATATATAGTTGAACAATTAAAATTTCTTATAAATTTTGTCTAATCACAAGAGAGATTAGTAATAAAATATTAGTCAACTTGTGTTGTATTGAATTAGATAATATATAAAGAAATGTTATAAAATCATTTAGTATGGCATTTGATAATAATAAATTATATTTTCAAAAATGGGTATAGTTTTAGAATAATTTTATTTTAACTTGTCACATGATTTCGAATATTGAAAAAGAGATATAAAATAAAAAATTAAATTCGAACTAAGTCTTGGATTCGAGTTCAGTACGTATTTATTGTAACAACCTGAGGTAATCGGGAATTTTATCTGTTCCGTTTAAACCTGAATCGAGTGATTTGATTGCAGGATTTTATCCGTTTTCTTACCTAAAAAAATCCATTCCATTAACTTGTTACAATGTAAATTTCAAAACAATTTACTTATAGTCTTACAAAATTATATCACATATTCTTCATATTTTCCAAGAAGAGATCGAAAAAACTCGAGAAAAAATTTAGAATGGAATTAAAAGACGTCCATTGCCTCATAGGACAAAGAACTTTTAAATATTTGGTGTAGGTTCAAATCCTATTGGACACACTTGATTTCCATTTCTCTATATTCTATTGGGTAATAATATATTATTATTTGATTATTTTCATTATTATTAATTATTTATATATTAATAAAATTTGATTTTAAATATTAAACTCTATTTAATATATATTTTACTCTATTTAATATTCAAATATTTGATTACTTATATATTATATATTATTTTTTCCATTTTTAATTAATAATATTTGTATTTTTTTCGCAACAATTTAATTGAAAATGATTTCTTAACCCCAAAAAAAAAAAACAAAACAAAACAAAGGGAATAACATAATGAAAACGAAAACGAAACCGTGAATATTTAAAAGCGAATTAAAAAGGAGAAAATCAGAAAACAAATAAAGCGACGCCGGATTAGACGAGAGAGGGAGAGAGAGATTTGAGCAGAAAACAGAAACGAAGACGACGAGATGATGTCCGGCGGCAATTACACGACCATTGATAATCAAAAGCTCTCCGAATCCGTTCCAGTAAGTACTCGCATCTCTCCGTTCAAATTCAGTTACGTATTAAGCAGATCTAATTTCGTAATTTCGTTTACTTTATCAGGCGGTTCCAGATCCAGGCCACGTCACCGTCAAATTCTCAGGTCACTTATTTATTATTCAATGTTATGTGTGATTTTTTTTTTAATCGAGTGAACTGAATTCTTGAATTTGTGTTACTGAGTGGTAGAATCTGAGATTTCCGTTCGGTTTTTACGTGATTCGGTGTTTTGTTATGGAAATCATCGGTTTTTGTTTGGTTAGCTAGTTGTGTAATGGTGATTTGTTTGTGTTTGGTTGCTGAGAAAATGTTGTAGAAGAACGTAAATTAGGATTTTGAACTGGAGGAGCTGTATTGTTGTGTTAGGCTTAGCTGAGAGAATCTGTGATTATTCTTTAGATTTTTACACGATTAGACAGTTTTATTCAGAAAATGTAGCAAAATGTGAGAAATTAAGATGCTCAATACTGAAGAAATAAAAATTATAAACTTTGAATCAAGTGAACCAGTTATTTGCTTAGGACTTGAGAGAGAGAATTTAAGCTGTTTATGAAAATTGTAGTTATTATGTTTGTTACTTGGAAATGTAATAAATTAGTATTCTCAATTTACCACCTACACTTGAGCTTAGCAAGTGGAATTGGATTGAGACTTGAGACTTAATATTGGAGTTATATTTACTTGATGCGTAAATGGTACATGATCTGGTGAATCTATTGCTACAGACTCAAATCTACAAACATTTCCACCTTCTGATACGCGGGGGAAGATCTCTGGTGTTTCCGGTCCACCTAGGGATGTTGACGGTATGTGCAACCTTAAAACTTATATGATTAAGAATATTAATATAGATGTCCTTTCAAAGAAAAAAACAATGCAGACATGCAAGTTATGAATAAATTTAGATGGATGATTATATTTTATTTTCATCATTGTTTTAGGCATTGCTAGATCCTACTGCTTTTTGATGAAATTGTATATTTGTTATTGTATCATATGAAAGGTTTATTATTTTTGTGGACATGAATTTAATGAAATTAGATGATTGGGCTTTTCTGTGGATGATGTCCGGGACCCGTTCTATTAATTGATAACCAATTGGAATTTTACCATATCTCACTGACTGATTTAAATTTTCCTGTTTCACTGCCTAATAACTAATTTCTATTGATGCAGATACATTTTCGAAACCTGCATCTGGTTCTTCTGATGATGCCCAGTCCAGTGGTTGGTTTAGGGCATTTACAGTTGCTGCTTACAAGCCCTATTTTGATGTTGACACTACAGATGTTTTAGAGAGGATTAAGGACTCACTTTTTCCATTCAGAGATAACTTTACTGAAAAAACATCTGATAACCCTGACTTGTAAGTTGTCTTCCTGTCAGTTACTGGTTTAAGTTGGCTAAAATATTGTGTGTTGAATATACATACTGTTGACTGGTAATATTTTAATCGTGATACTCTTATAGATTCAGCCAGGAACATATCGTGCATAAATTGAAAACAATAACTGTACATATGATACTTTCTTTTTGATAATTGATCAAATTCTATTATTGTAATATTAGCTACAGCCTACAACTAGCTAGCCGATTTATTATAACGAATATCTTATTCGGCTCATTATTTTTCTCCAGTGCTCTCTATCACGGGTAACAAAATATAATCTCAAGTTGATATGTTGTGCAGGTATGGACCATTCTGGATATGCTCTACCCTTATATTTGTGGCAGCTTCTATTGGCACTTTCGTGACATATATATCACACAAGGTGAACAGCAAAGAATGGAACTATGACATAAATCTGGTGCCTTGGTCTGCTGGCTTGTTCTATGGCTACGTCACAATTGTTCCTCTTTGTTTATATGTCATCCTTAAATACTTTTCAGCACCAGCCGGCCTTGTTCAGCTGTTTTGCCTTTATGGATACTCCCTATTTGTCTTTATTCCAGCACTGGTGAGTTCTTTAATTTTCAAATAGCTGCTTTGGGTCATTCCTTTTATTTATTATTTTCCATCTCAAATCCTTTGTTTTTAACATTGTTTTCCGTCAGAATAAACTATAAAGCTTAGGCATTTTAAAACTCTGAAAAGTGAGCCCGGCCGGCGGTTCGGTTCCGGTTCGGAACCGAACCGAACTGGCCGGTTTCCGTGTCCACAAGGTGTGGACCGAACGGGTTAAAACCGGTTCGGTTCCGGTTCCGGTTCCACACTTAAGTGGAACCGGAACCTAAAACCGAACCGTTCGGTTCGGTTCCTTTTTTCTTTTTTTTTTAATTAATTAAATAAAAAAATTTATTAATTAAAAAAAATGAGATTAAATTTATAAATAAAAAAAAATTATTACATTGAAGAGCTTGAGCTTAAATTTTTTAAAAATTAAGTTGCCTACGTATCCTCCAAGGGTGAGAGGAATCAAAGCTCACGTAGTTCCATTACAAGTTTAAGACATATCCCCTTTGTAAATTATAATTTTACAATTATCAATCATCATTATCAGTTGATCCTTCGGCTCCGGTTCCGCAGCTTCCGCTTGCACTTGTTGCATAAGCATTATCGAACAAATCTTCAAAATCATCGGGGGCATCTTCTTGTTGTCTCAGATCAGCTCGAGTCCAATCATCCACACAAACTGTTGCTTCTAGAGTGCTTGGATGTAATGAAGATCGCCTAGCTTCCAATATATTACCTCCCAAGCTGAAGGCTTGCTCAACCGCAACGGTGGAAATAGGTGCTGCCAATATCTCTTTAGCAATAATAGATAAAACATGATATATATTTTGATGCCGGTTCCACCATTCAAGGATTTTAAAATTTTTACTGCATAAACTTTCATTAGAAAACTCAAAATTTGTAGATAAATAATTATCTAATTCAGGGTTATTAGTTGTTGTCGTATCCCTAGATTTTTTATTTCGTTGCAATAACCAACGATCCCCTGCGCTAAGTCTTGGTTGAATTACCGGTTCGCTACTACTAGATTGACCTATTGTTCCTAAGTTATATCTTACAATATAATCATTAAATAAAATAATTAAATCACTTCTTAAATTCGTCATTATGCTCGTAATATCAATGTCAATAATATCCTAAATAACCATAGTAAGCTTGTAAACCACCATTCAAACCTTCTAATTTAAATCTAGGATCAAAAACGCAGCAATAAGATAAAGTAAAGGAATTTCTCTAAAATAATTCAACCATTTTACCTTCATAACAGTAATGGCTTCGAGCAAAACAATATCATTAGGGTCGTCACTGTTAACATGTTCATCGAGAGTGCCAACAATATTCAAACTCTCAAGAAGAAATAAATGTGCAGTGGGATAATAAACACCGCTAAAAACTAAAGTAGCATCATTAAAAACTCTTAAAATATCTAAAATTCTTTCACAAATATCCCATTGACTAGGATAAAGTGTGATATTTTGAACATGTTGAGAAAAAAAACTACATAATGCATCTTTGTATTGAAGTGCTTGACATAAAAGAAAATAAGTAGAATTCCAACGTGTTGGAACATCTCTAGAAAATTTAATCGGTTTAATACCATTTATTTTACAAAACTTGGTCCATTCCCTCCTAACTTGAGAATATGACCAAATACAGTTAAGTGCCGTTTTAATAGGATCAAGGAAAGGAGATAATAATTTTAGACCGTCTTGCACACATAAGTTTAGGACATGACATGTACAACGAATATGAAAAAATCGACCCCCTAAATTTGGTTGACATATTTCTTTTAAATCATTGATGGATGCAGTATTTGCAGATGCATTATCAAATCCAATTGTTAAAATTTTTTCTCCTAAACCATATTCATCAAAAATTACCTTCATCATTCTATAAATATTATGTGCAGTATGTTGGTCATCAAAAACTCTAAATGCAATAAGTCGTTTTTGCATGGTAAATGATGCATCAATCCAATGACAAGTCACACCCATGTATGAGTGTGTTTGCCAATGGTCACTCCAAATATCAGAACATATAGAAATACGACCTTTCATCTCTTTAAATATTTCATTTAAAATAATTTTACCATCTTTATATAATTTGAAAATATGACGTTTTGTTGTGTTTCGAGTCATTCTACATGCAGCAGGGTTTAAAGCATTATGCACGTAATTAGTAAAATGAAGTTTTTCACCAAAGCTTAAAGAAAGATGTGTCATACATGTTAATTTCGCAAATTCTTCTCTATTTTTTGCATCAGAATATTTAAATAAATCTACACTACTCGTACCTCTACTAGATGATGCGTACCTGGCCATTTGAGTCTGCGTCGTATCAATGCCAAATTCAACCGGATGATGTTTCTCCATGTGCTTGATCATATTGCCGTATCCACCAGAAAAATTATAGATAACCCCACAATAGTTGCAAATTGCTCGTTGTGAACCATCGTTTAGGCGTTCCAAATTAAAATGAATTTTGAAAATATCGGAGGACCGAGCCTTAACTTCTCTTCTCCGTGATTGTGCACTGACACTAGGGCCGCTCTCTTGGGTCGGCATATTGACATTATGTTCTCGGATGAGCTTGCCATTTGAATAATTGCGATGCGAATGATAACAAATTAACAACTAAAATAAGAGAATTGTATTGAAGTAAGATTGAGAATAAGAGATTTATAGAAAATGAGAGAGTTGAGAATTTGGTGTGATGAAATTATGAAAAATGAATCCTATTTATAGAATTTTAGAATTTTTTTTATACCAAAAATGCCCCTAAATATAACCGTTTTATTACCGTTATTAGGGGTACATTAGTCATTTTTATTTTATATAATAAAAAAAAATCTAATTTTTTTTTTTTTTGGCAGGGAGCCAAATGGCTCCCTGCATCCCCCAACGGCTACTAGCCGTTGGGGGAATTAGGCCCCCAACGGCTAGTAGCCGTTGGGGGCCGTAGGGTTCCTGTTGGAACACCCGACGGTTCCAACCGGAACCGTTCAGTTCCTGTTGGAACCGTCCGAACCGGTGGAACCGTACGGTTCCACCGGTTCGGACCGGTTCGAGTTGGGGTGGAACCCCAACCGAACCGGTCCCATTCCGGTTCGGTTCCGGAATCGGAACCGGTTGGAACCGGAACCTTCCGGTTCCAACCGGTTCGGTTCCGGTTCCGAACCGGAACCGTGGCCAGGTCTACTGAAAGGCCCAAAATATATGAATGCTTATTCATATAATTTAGATATTTCTATTGAATAGATATCAGTGGTATTACATGGTTTGATTTTCTGTCATTAGAGGTTAAAAAGGAGAAAATTTTAAATCTGAATACCGTGAGCTGTGACCTCTATTGTACATCACAAATTGAGTTTTGTGCATTTAATGAGTTCATCTAACAAGTGGATGAAGTGAACTACTAGGATCGATTTCTTGACTTTGGCCATTCAATATCTAACAATGAGAGGATGAAATGTATATTAGAGTACGAGATGACTTGAGAGGATTTGCAACAAATGTTGATTGTTACTTGTATATGATAATGTTGGACACGTGAGAAGTCTCAAACGGAGACTGAGTGCTTGTTTGGTATGGCTTCTAGTAGAGGTAAAAGAGCTTTTTTAATCCCAAAATCTCATTTCAAAATTTTTGGTGACGTTTGGTTGCATTTTAAGTAGAGCTTTTGAGAATTAAAAAAGCTATTTTGCCTCTACTAGCAAAAGCTCAAAATTTGGGCTTTTGTGAGTGGAGTTTGAAAAGCTTTTTTAAAGATTTAAATTGTCTCTACTTCTAAAAGCTCTATTAATAAAAATTCTACGTGAAGAAACTCTATTTGAAAAGCTATACCAAACGGACCCTAAATATAGATTGTTGGACTACTTTTTATGGTCCATCGTTGCTCATGTTTTTCTAATGATGATTGGATGGAAGTTGAGAACTTGCCGTTTTGTGATACAGTCACTGGCTTGATTGTTAGCGTACATGTTTATAATGAACTTTTGAAACAGGCTTCAGTTGGAGTAGCTGAAATTCTTTGTGTGTTTGCAGTGTCTCTCTGTTGTGCCCTTGGAGATTTTCAGATGGGTAGTCGCAGGCGTAGCTGGGTTCATGTCAGCAACCTTTGTAGCACTTAATCTTCGATCCCACATTAAATCTGCAGGAGAAAGGTGGTTCTTGATTGTAGCTGCGATCTTCCTGTTACAGCTGGCCCTGGCCGTCGCATTGAAGGTCTATTTGTTCACCGTCACAGTATAAGACTAAACTCTTCTTTCAAACTGGACACGTAAATTCTCTTCTCATTAATTTCTTCGCTGTCGGAGTAAAAGATTAAACTGTTGTTTTGGTATAAAAGCATGAACACCGTCACAGTATCCGAGTAACACCATAATTTCAATATGGAGGCACGAATGGATTGTATTACAATAGAGAACAAATTTTGGTCGTTCACTCCATTTTTTTCCAGCAGGAACGTTGTATACCTTTTAATTTTTCCTTTGGCTTACACTTCAAGTTAAGACTTGAATTGTTTAGGCATTTGTGAAACTATTGTGATCAGCTATCTGGATTTTTTGAATCTATTGTACTCTATCCGAAATTATTATTTCATCAAGTTCGGTAAAATTCAAGTATATTTTTATAGTTTTTGTCTATGTCAACTTGAGTGTTCTTCGTCTTTCTTTGACATATAACAATACTTTTTACTCCATTTTTTTCCATGAAACACTTGAGAGTAGAGGTGGTCACCGGTCCGGTTCGGTTCCGAACCGGCCGGTTCCTGGTTACACACTTATGTAGAATCGGAACTGAACCGAACGGTTTCGGTTCCATTTCGGTTTTCTTTTTTCTTTTTTTTTTTTAATTTTAATAATGATTTTTTTTTTAAAAAATATATTAAAACGGTTCCACCGTAGAACCGTTGGAACCGTCTGGTTCCAGCAGTTTTTTTCGGTTCAGTCAGAGGTGAATCCTAACCGAACTGAAAAATTTCGGTTCTGGAACTGAAACCGTGGTCGGGTCTACTTGAGAGGTATAATTGGACATGTCTAACTATATTACAAGAAAAATGAAGCTTCGTAATCTCCCAATTTTGAAAGAAATTATCTTCAAGTGGCCTTGAAGTAGTGAGAGATTTGGAGATAAATTTATTTCTAAAATAGAGCAAAATTAGAAAGCAATACAAGAGAGTAGAGAAAAACAAATGGGAGGACATTAGATTTACAATAAGTGAGACAAAAAACCAACATGAAAGCAATAGAAATAATAAAAGACATGCAATGTGAGAGCAGCCATAATCTCGTCCAAGAGAAGAAACAAAGGATAATATAATATTTACTTGAAACCTAAAATCCAACAAAGCAAACTCTAAAGATGCCTTTTAACCAAATTATGTTGTTTCTTCGTGAGGCAAGCACCTTAGTTTGTGAAACTCAAAACATATTTAACAAATCAAAATACTTATAAACAAGTGTTAATTAGTGTTAAAATAGCCTAGAAAACTGAATTAGCATGGATATTAGCATTTTCGTCCTATTAGGATTAGGATTAGGAGATGAAATTTTATGAAGAAAGTGAAAACAACCCAATGAAGTGTCAATTGTAAGATCCTGAATTTTCCCTTTTGTAGACAAATTACGTAAAATATTTCTATTATTTTAATCTATTTAATAAGTTGAAATATTTGATATTTCTTTCTCAAACAGTCAAGCCTCATGGGTATGAATGATGCATTGAAAATATTAATATAAAGCACATTCATGTGTCACACATCCCTCATTGTCTCTACTTGCTAGCTAGGGAATTTGACCAACTTCACACACAAACTCTTTGAATCCTCTCTCTCTCTCTCTCTCTAATTTCACTAACTCACACAAGCTAAAACCTAAGAGTGATTCCTAGAAGCCATGATAATCTCAAGAAAGATTCAACTTATTTTCTTTCTATTGATGGTCTTAAGCTTGTCATCTCATTATAGTAATCATCATGGAGTTTTAGCAGCTAGGTATCCAAAAGATATTCAAGGAGCTTCAGAGGATAATAATAAGCCTCAGATTTGGAACAACAAAACTTCTAGCAATAATGCTTCTGCTTCTGTTTCTGCTTCTGCTGATGATGATGATGATGGAGGGTTTGTTGCAACTATCAATAGAGAAGTTCCCTCTTCTCCTGACCCATTACACAACAGGTAGCCCTTCAGCCTTCAAGCAACTGTATGGTTCAAGTCTTTGATGAAGATTTCGCTAAAATGATGGTCCAACGCATGAAACTTCCCAGGGCTCTAGAGAGGATTCAAGTAGCTGTATATAAATTGTTGATCACTCTATGAATTGAGAGACTTCTACATGATCATTAAGGCAAGATTTTGAATGTCACAATTTCATTTTTTTTTCCCCTTTTAAATTCCAAGTTCACACCAAGAGTTAAAAGAAGTGAATCTTGGTTTATATGTGCATTATAATGTTATAGTTGAAACATCTTTTGTATTTCATATATCAATTGATTCAGTTTCATTTTTTGGTTTCGGATTCGAATTCAGATTTGCTAGATTGATCTTTGTTCATGCCCTTCCATTGATGTTTTCAGATCCAAATTCAAGCTACATCAATGGAGTTTTTAAGGTTTGTCTTTTTCATTATCTTTCACACTCTTCAACCTATAAGCTTTAAGCTTGAGTGCTCCATTTCTTTGACAAATTTGATAATGTAAATTACAAGACATGCTAGCAATTTATTTTCAATACACAATGTGTTGAAATTATCTTCATCTTGAAGAAGACATCATACACAGTATATTGTTAATATTTTACATGTTGAGTGTAAAATTGCCAATGATTTGGACTAAAGTCCAAAGTCTATCATTTAAATATCAAACAAGATAGGCCCCTAGGTTTACTACTTCTTCCAAATTTCAATTTTATCTCCTCTAAACAATTTTATTTTTATTTTTATTTTTTAAAAAACTAAAAACCCTCTTCTTCTTTTTTTCCTTTAATATTTTTTTTATCTTAAATCAAATATTGTTCCATCTTTTTTATTTTTTCCTATAAAAGAGAGTAGCAACAAAGTACTAAGTACTAACTAGTAACTTCAATGTCTGTGTACCTTTTTTTTAAAAAATTATTGGAAACTTTGCCACCAAACCATCCCTTTCGTGCTTAAGTAGAGCATATAAAACATCCGGCTATCTCAGACTCTTACAAGAAACGCATTATCTAGATTCGAATTCAGAATCTCAAGAGGTCATGAGCCTTACATCATCAAACCACGTACTTATATTTAACAAATCAATGTATTGCCACCAAACACTTAATATGTTTTTTTTTTTTTTTGAAATATGAATAGATTTAAATTTTTTATTAGCTCTTAATATAGAAAATTGTATAATATATTATATATTTTTTTTTAATTTCTTCATCTCTGAATATAATGTCTTTAAATCTTTGTTTTTACTAATTTATCCTTTGAAAAATATAATTTTTATTGAAATATGATAATTAAATATCTTAGCTTAACTATTATAATATTTTAAAGTTAAAATAAAAAAAAAAAAAAAAAAAAAAAAAAACTACTTGAAATAAAAGTAATCAATTTCCGCATCTTCCCTCCTCTCGTACGTCTATCCAATTTGGCAAAACACGTTGGTCCCAACGTAGGGTTCATAATTTTTTAAATTTAAAAAAATTATAATAAAAAATTATATAATTATTGTGGGCCTCACGGGACCCACGTGCTCCGTCATTTTGTGACCAAATGAAACCTTAACAATAATTAAACTCTCACTCGTTCATTTCACTCTACGTTTTCAATATTTCTTCGGCTCAGTAAGCTGATTACTAGTGATCACTAGTATTACATATAGCTTGTGTTAGAGTATGTCTTAAAATTAATTATGGATATAATGATTTAAGGTATAATATTTCTAATATAATTTATTATTTATTAATAAAAGGTATTTGTTAACTACATATTATTACATCTATATTTTATGTGTATGTTCAGAGACATTATGTCATATGAATATCGTTAATCCAAAAGACGTTTGGGATTATGAGAATCGACGATATTTATATATGTCTCAAATTAAGTTATTGGTAAAATGTGATTGTTATACAAGACAATAATATATCATTTGACCAATATTGTTGTGTGTCGCCTAGATTGACATATGATGTTAATAGAATTGATGATGAGTCTCATATTATAAGGACACAAGACCACAGAAACATAAGATCACATGGTAATATTATCTAAGGTCATTGATCTTCGTAATAATACATTAGTGTCGGCATATCCTCTGACCTGAGATCATATGATGACTTGTGCGATAGTACTCTTTGTTCACTAATATATCCTCATTCGACTATCCACGTCCTTTGAATAAATGTTATATGGCCTTGAGCGATTGACGTACGAAGTCATGTATGCTTCAAGATGGGATCCAATAGCTTTAATAATAAAAGAGATGTTTCAAGGAAACTCAAAGTTGTGGATATAAGTCTTTGGCTAAAGCAGTCGATATCTTAGAGATATCAAATCCACAAGATACAGTTTAAAATATATATTGAGTATAAGGATTTGACCTTACCATGATCACAGACTCGATAAGAAACATAAATATCGGAAGGAATGAGATGACATGCTCAAAGTGTATTCTAACAGGTTCGTATGTTATCCCACTTCATTCATCGACTAGGGGTCATGGCTTGCTGCTAGGCGATTACCCATGGTCTGTGGAATATCATAGAGATGAAATATTAAAGAGTTAATATTATTCCACTGCTACTCGATAACGAACCTAAGACGGTCGCACAATATAGTTCTCGTCTATATTACAAATTCGATGATGTTTATTAAAATTTAATAAATGATTATTTTGGCATTTCCTAATTGGTTTAGGATATTCGGAATATTTCGGAAATATTAATTTGATTAATAAATTCGAAATATAAAATAAGATTTAATTGTTTAATTACATATTTGATATTTATATCAAATAAATTAAATGTAATTTTAATTAATTAATATGCCAAAATAATATTTAATCTATTGAGTTTTAATTTAGTGGGATAGCACCCAAAATTAATTAGAGCCATATTTAAGATTAAATAGGGAAGTTTTTATTTAATTATGATTCCTAATTTAGTTAAGTATCATAATTTTATTTTGGAACGAATTTTTAAGAGATCAAATTTGATTTTTGGAAGATATTTGATTGACGTTATTATATTGTAATACAATTAAAACAAATCATCTGCCTATATGGCTATATATATATATAAGCATATAAAACAAATTGTGAATATATATTTTGATATATAGGCAATTGTTTTTGGTTGTTGTTCATGTTGCAATATGTATATATGCGAAAGGCTTGGGTTTATTGATATATAATACATATTCATGCGAATAACGTGTGCTTTCCGATTTGATCTCTCTATTCGAATAATTTCAGTCCATTCATAAAGACTTCAATATCTTAGAAAAGAAAAATGTTTCTTTTGTTCTCAATAGTGGGAGAGCGATTTGTTCGTAGAGGAGCGTTGGTGTGTCAACTAGAGGTGCAACGCTTAGTGCACTATTACAAGGGAAAAATCAATGAGGATATTCAAAATGCTCGATAAAGATAATAAGCACATCAATGTATGTTTTATTATTAGTAAATATTATTTATGTTGAAAAATAAAATATTTGTTACATGCATGTTAAATTAATATAGATTAATTTAAATAGTATATTGTTTACATCAACAACGACATAACCACGATCATTAAAGTGATTTTGGAAGAAAATCTTAAATTCCAGTCACATGGATGTTTCCGCGCTAACCCCAAAATCTAACAACTTGCGGCATCACGAGTGAGCTGTCTATGTCCATGTCCGAACTTGATATCAATTCTATAATTTTTCTTATTTTCCTAAAAAAAAAATAATAATAATTCAACGTGTCTTCACTAATTTTAATCCCATGGCAGCAGTTTAGATTTATTGTCAATGAACAAGGTTCAGATTGTGATACTTTTTTTACTAGCTTAGAGATTGAGAATTTGAAAGTGGTTGAGATTTTAGCTTGTTTGGTAAGCAAGAAAATAAGAGAAAGTGTGAGAGAATATTTGATGAATCTGTGTAATTCTCATTAATGAAAAAATGATTACAATTGACACTTAAGTCTTAAGTGTTAACTAATTGCAGTAACTGTAGCGCCCAGGTATGAAATCATATTTTTTTTCTTTGTTTCTTCAAGGTATTAGGGTATTTTACCCTAATATCTTCCCACCCTCTCTAAACACTTCAAAAATACTCAAAATTAATTTTTAATTTCAAAACTAACATCAACACGTGTTATAGAATAAAAATCAAGTTTTTCAAAATATCAAATATTTTTACAAAAACATAAATTTATTCTAAATACGCATTTGCGTAAATTTTGAATCCAATACACAAACCAAATTAGAATCCCAATAAGAAATGTCTCGTGAACAATTCTAGGTCACCCAAAAGTGGTCAAGTGATTCTATAATGGTAGTCATAACTAGGGATGACAATTTTACCCGCAAACCCGCAAAAACCCGCCCGCAATAGGTAGGATTTGGTAAATATATTAGTGGGTGTGGTGCGGGTTTGGTAATTTAAAGCAGAACCTGCTGCGGGTGCGGTGCGGGTTTGGTAATTTAAAGCAGAACCCGCTGCGGGTGCGGTGCGGGTTTGGTAATTTAAAGCAGAACCCGCTGCGGGTGCGGTGCAGGTTTGGTATTTAAGAAAAAAATGTGGGTATCCGCATACCCGCAATATTATTTTTTATTAATTAATATTTTTAAGACAATATAAAAAAACCTTCATATAAAAACAACTAACAAAACCTAAACCTAAAACACTAATCCACAGTTCCACATTCCCACTCAGCCGCATCCCGCAACCTGTCCAACTGAAGATTTTTTGCATGACTATTATTGTTTTTTTTTAATCATACTTGTTAATAAAATTATAATACAAAAATTTGGATTAAGTTCACATGATCAAACGGGAGATGAGTAAAATAAGCTAGTAATTACTACAACTTCTGTAGCTTTCCTGCTTCTTCATTACACTTACACCACTTGAGCCTTGTAATCATCACTTTCATTACACTTAACATAAAAAATATGATCAAAGATTGGTGATTACTTTTTAGCTTATTGTCGATTGAGTTGGCTAACTTTGATCATTATAATTATGAAGGGAAAAAATCGTTTTAATTATGTTTATATGAAAAAATAAACATATGATATCGAGTCTTTCATACATTATGTTATCTATGTATTGTATATACATACATTGCATGTTGTATATGTCAAATGAAAAACAAATATGAAAACTATAGCTAGCAATTAAAAATTTAAAAAAAGTATATTATTAAGAACATAAAATAATTCAATATTTTAAAAACCCGCAAAAAATCCGTTGGGTACCAGTGCGGGTTTGGTAATTTATTTTTATATGGGGTGCGGGTTTGGTAATGAAACTTAAAACTCGCAACGGGTATGGTGCGGGTTGGGTAATTTATTTACATATGCGGGTGCGGGTTTGGTAATGGCAAACCCGCACCATACTCTACTCACTGCCATCCCTAGTCATAACTCTAAGCTTTAATCTAGAGTTCCAAACTCTTATTAATTATTTCATGTCCAACATGAACATCTTTGACCTAAATTATAAGCATGTTGTGTTTATACTTCTAAAGTATCCTAACACAATTGATTAGCCTTATTTCAACATTAATCTATATGATCATGCATCTAATACACAAATAAACATAGCTTATGAGAAGATCAAACATTACCTAGTAAGTTTGATGCAAGATCCAATCTACTTCTCATTTGTTGAAATTATTGGAGAACCTCCAAGGTGTACAAGCTTGACTCCAATATACAATATTGTTAACAATACTACCAAGCTTTACTTCAAGATCCAATCTTGATTTATCCTGATTTAAATGTTGTAGAGACCTCACAAGCTTCTCTAAACACTTATTTAACTTAGGCTAATGTGGATACGAGTTTTCACATGAGACCCACAATCGAGAATCAGAATTTTAAGGGCACTAGCGAACCTGTAAAATAAGGGTAGTATGAGCGGGGAGTACTGCCTACCGGTGTGGTGGAAGCCGTAGGCTCTCCGACCCCCAAGTCAGTAGTGTGGATAAACTGAAGTAGGGAGAATAAGGCCTGAAGTTACCTTTATCTCCGTTTGTTTGCCGTGAGGGCTCGGTATTATTATTTCTCGGGTGATATGTTGTAGAGCTTAGAAGAATGTTTGATCATTTTTACATGCCATGACCCTTCTCTTTTATAAGTCCTCTGAGGTGGGGTCATTTACCCTTCTCCTACCCGTTGAGATCTTTGTAACTGTAGACTTGATGGTGGAGTTCATGAATATATTTGTAACTGTTGATTTAATAGGTGGGGTTTATGAGGGTAAGTGTTTTCCTAATCTGGTAACTGATGAGTCTGTTGGCCGTCAGTGGTGATGGGCTTTTGGCTGGTATGGTCTCTCGGCCCGATATTGGTCTTCAGACTGTATTTGATAGTGGGCCTTGGATCTCTGGTTTGTTTGGCTTAGAGGTGAAATGTCGGTTTTACCATTGGGCCCAAATTTGGCCCTTACAGTTGTCTCATGCTCTCTAAGTCTAGAAGCTCTTGAATTGGAGAGTACCTTTGCGTATGTCGGATGAAACAGGGAATGTGTAGTTGTTTTACTGATCCGGGAAAAAGGTTCAAAGCTAATCCACACAACGTTTCGTCGTTCAGACTGGGGGATTCTGACCTCAATTATTTTGTTTGAGTCATTCGGTGGTATTCCTGGTTGATTGATACATATGGTCGTTTGATGGGTGTTTCACTCGTCAATGTC
>SKCR01010779.1:0-22111 GCA_019454045.1 Zanthoxylum bungeanum
TCCAATTTCCTTTGTCACATAGTTAATTTGTACAACAACACCATGTTCTGTACAAATAGTGATGCTATGGGTCATAATTGTCCAACAATCTCACCACCATCATCGGTGACATTATCAAATCTCACAAGCCGGACGCTAGTACCCGATGATTTGTACATTCGAACTTCTGTTGAGAAACAGCTTTCGTCAGCGGATTTACAAGGTTATCATCTGATGCGATTTATTCGATCATCAAATCGCCACGATGTATGATCAAACGAATCAGATGAATTAGTTGAAGTACATACTTGGATCATTGATGAGACCGCGGTTCCTTAGTCTGCACTGTAGCCTAGCTCAGCTGCTAACAGAACTACTCCTAATCCAATTAGGATTATTTAGATCCAAAATGCTTCCTTTGCTGCCTCAGCTGCAGCAATGTTCCGCTTTTGTTATCTATTCGGCAACAATATCTTGCTTGGAAGATTTCCAGCTCACTGTTCCGTTATTCAAACTATATACGTACCCTTATTGCGACTTACAGTCGTTTATATCGGTTTAGAAACTTGCAGCGGTGAACCCAGTCACCTCAAGTTCTCATTTCCCCATATTCTCATAAAACATCTTTGGTTCGTCTAAGATACTCAAGGATGTTCTTAACATCAATCCAGTGACCATCACCTGGATTGGCCTGATTGCGTCTATATATGCTTAAAGCATATGAGACATCATGTCACGTATATTTCAAAATGTACGAACACTGAGAGAGTGTCAGCAGCTTCCTAGATCTATCCCAGTAGATCTTTATTCCTAGAATAAAGCATGCTTCTCTCAGATATTCCATGGAAAATTTTGATGAAAGCCAAGCTTTCAACGATTATATTATGGGAATGTTATTGCTAAGAAGCAATACATCATCAATGTATAGGACAGTGATTGTCAGTGCACTCCCACTAACCCTTTTATATACACAAGAATTATATTCATTTTGAATGAAATCATATACCATTATGATCTTATCAAAACGTTGGTTCTAAGAACGCAATGTTTGCTTCAATCCATAATGGATCGATTTAACTTGCAAACCTTGTTTACATGTTTTAGCCCGACAAAACCGTCAGAATGTATATAAACATCCTCCAAAAGGTTTCCGTTAAGGAAAGCGGTTTTGGCGTCTAGCTGACATATTTCATAAACGAAATATACAGTTATTGCAAGCATTATCCGAATGGATTTAATCATGGCAACAGGTGAAAAAGTTTTGTCATAGTCGACACTATGTCTTTGACGATACCCTTTCTGTACAAGCCTAGCTGTGTACATTTGTTTGTTTCCATCTATGTAATCTTCCTTGAAGACTTATATAGTACCAATAGACACAATTCCTTCTGGTACATCAACCAGTATCCAAACTTGGTTGATATACATGGAATCCATTTCGGACTTAATGGCATTTTGCTATAAAAGGAGTCGATACCTTGTATCATTTCCTCATACGTAGCTGATTTGTCTTCCTCAATAAGATTGAGGTCTACATGAGGTGAGATCAGAAACCCATACCTCCCAGGTTGTTTTCTGACTCTCTCCGACCTACGCGGTTCTTGTATATTCGAAGATTATTGGTACAGTTTCATCCCTGATGAACTATTTGTGTTCCGTAAGGACTCAGTGCTGGAACAGTATTACTCCAATTTTTCATCGAGTTTTACTTCCTCCTCCCACTTCACTGCATATAGGAATTCCTCTAGGAATCGCATGGAGAGGCAACAATTACATTGGTCTCTTGTGAGTTGTATAAGTACTATACTTTGGTTTCCCTAGGACAACCTACAAATAGGCACTTATCCGATTTGGTTCTAGTTTGGTACCATCCAAACATATGCCCAGCATTCCCAAATCTTTAGGAATGAGAAACCCAGTTTCTTTCTGTTCATATCTAATATTAAGTCGCGTCTAAACAGTTTTTATGGAACCTTATTCAAAATAAGTACGTGCACTGTTTAATGCGTATCCCCAGAAGGAAATTGGTAGCTCAGAGCGACTCATCTATTTAAGTATTGTCCATCATGGTATGACCGCAATGTTCTAATATTTCTACCGGTCTGTTTTCTTACTTCGTGTCGAAACTCTATGAATTACTCAAAAGTTTCTGACTTGTGTTTCATAAGATACACATAACCATAACGCGATGCCACATCCATAAAGGTTACGAAGTATTCATATCCACCTCTAGCCTAGCCCCCACTTACGTCACTATGAACGAGGGCAAACAGATCGGTGGCACTTGCACGTTTACCAAGTAAAAGGTGTTTTAGACATTTGCCTAATTAAACTAGATTCGTAGACATCATTTGAATTAGAATCAAATCCGTCCATGTATCCACTCTTCGAAAGTGTGGATATACGAATCTTGTTAATGCATCTCAGATGAAAATGCCACAAATAAGTCTCATTTGATTTACTCAATTTGAGCTACTTGTTTGTCATGTTATATGTATGAGATTAATTTATATTCTAAATATAAATACTGTTATTCACATCTAATGTGTTTATCTCAATATCATCTTTATAAAACAAAACACTTAGTGTTTTAGAATATAAAGGTATACCTGCAACGGGTTAAACTAGATATAGAGATAATGTTCTTAGTCAAACTAGATACATCACAACAGTATCCTAATTTAAGTACATGCCCGAAAGACAGTTCCAAAACTTAGGTTTCTACGGCCAAAACAACGACTCTCGTCCTGTTTCCGAATTGTTGGTCGATCTCATCTGAAGCCAGTTTCCTGCTTATCAGCAGATCCCGCACATCAGTACATATATTCATGTATCACATCTAGTATCAAAATCCAATTTTAAAACCAGTAGCAAACATGTTTATAACAAACATTCTTGAAGTCGGAATCTTGTTCCGCCTTCACTTCCTTCATATCTGCCTTGTCCATACGGCAGTCACACTTCTAGTGACCCCGTTTGCCACAGTTTAGGCAGACAACTTGGGATATGTCATTTTAAGAAGCTCTAGCTGGCATAACGGATTGAGCACTAAAGTTATCATCACAATGAGTCTTCCTAAGCTCATGCTCTACTATTTGCTCAACTCCGGGCTCATGCTCGAGAGGTTCTACTCCCAATCTGAAATTTAAAAGAAGCCGTTAAAGACATTTTCCCTAGGATTATGTCCTTTGACGCTAATCTTTCAGTCATCTTGATTGCTATAGTCCTATCCAATCAACAATTTCGGTACAATTAAATATAATGATTACTATAGTCTAACTATATAATCAACTACAATTAATTGGTTACATTCAAATGTATTGATTACTATAATCCAATTATATAACCAACCACAAATGAAGTAGTTTGAATACAGTCAAACTGTTTAAATTAAAACAACAATTGAATATTAGTCCAACTAATATATTTATAAATAATTAATGACGAAAATGAGTGCGTGTTGACAAGTATCTAAACGAAATTGCAAATTTAATACTTGCCTCCCACTATTTTTCGGCGAGCCTCTAACCCTCTGTGAAGTACTCGGGAAACCTAGTTTCCTAGTGGGCTAGGATCCCGTTAAATAACACACAACCTTGACTTTGGCCAACAAGTTGTATGAAACTTAACTAGGTAGATCTCTAAGATCAATTGGATCTCATCCAATTCCTAGATCCAGTAGGTGGACCTCCAAGTCCGAAACATATATATAATATATATGCCAATATATCCAATATATTTTCTAACCTTTTCCTTTGAATCAACTAAGCCTTGGCTTTGGCACAACAAGCTTAATGATTCCAGTTAAGCGGACCCATTGACTTTGGAAAGCTTCGTAATCGATGTCGATGGACAAGAAGTGATCTTGACTTTGGCCAACAAATCACAACTTGGACAAGACATACGATATGGAACAACGCCTTCATGATTCAAACACATCCGCGATGGATTAAGGTCTTGACTTTGGCCAACAAATCAGTGCCAATCTTGGATCTTGAGAATGAATCACTCAATGGAAGGAAAACGCTTAATATTTGTTGAGGATTTTTCACGTAAATTGGTAACCAATTTATTATCTTTAATTAGGTCTCATCATGCACCCTTAAGCATGCATTCTAAAAGCATAATAAGGCGCGAAATAAATAATAATGATATGCAGATGGATATATAATACAATTTGTTCCTAGAACAAATCTCTCAATTTCCTCTCTCCCGCTAGCACTATTCTTACTTCTACCCAATTATATAATACTTCTAAAGAAACCTCATTTACATTGAGGGGAATAGGTGAGAAGATAATACAATAGGAAAAGAGGTAATAGGCTGGACGCGCAGGTCCAATTTAATAAATTCTAAATTTATTACAACAATTTCCAAAATTGCCCTCACCCATCTAATATCCATCTGATATACATTATTCATACATACATCCAAGTATTCACACAAAGCATGTTATTCAATCAATCTAATCCAATTAATTATTCTTTAATTATGATCATCCAATGTTCATACAATGATTTGATTTGCTCGAGTCAAACTCGTTTAAGAATAAATACTCAAAATAAGTATTCTTGAATTATATCGAACTACAATTTTAAATCCAATTTAAATTGTATCCAATACCAATTAATATTTAATTCCAAATTAAATAATCACACTTATTTATGTGCCTTAAAGACTTGGATTCCAAATCCAATCTTAATGGGTCTCAAAGACCCAATTAGTATCCAATACTATTTAATTAAAGTCTAATGAGCTTTTAATTAATTCTTTAGGCTTGGGCTTTTGGCCAAAATAGATCTAACCTATAATGCCTAGGCCCAATAGGAATCACCATATGCCATAGAATCAATTTTGGCCCATTAGGCCCAATTAAATTATTAAAGGCCCAAGTCATAATTTGGACTTTATGGAAATGGTTTAGGCCCAAATATAATCCAAGACTAAAATTTGGCCCAACCAAGTCCATTAGCCCAAATACAACAATTAAATTAATACAACATTCCAAATTATATATTAATTCAATTAAAGTGCAATCACCATAATTATTTAATTAACCTAATGTTTACAAAACATTAATTTAATCTAATTAATCATGCATAATTCCCACATTTATGTCTAACACAAAATTGGGGCAAAATCAATTCTATAACATGCTTCACATCTCACGGCAATACATAAAATTAACATCCAATTTTGATTTCAATCTAATTAAATCAACAATTAATATTCAATTTCATGTGAATCAACATATCCAATTGTTTAATTCAAAAAATTAACCATGAGCAATTCCTAGGGTGTATTCGGCCAAGCATGGATTTTGGGGATTTTTGATCTAATCAATTTATCACAAATCCAATGATATACAAATCTAATTCAACATCATATAAACTCAACCAAATCATCAATTTAGGCAAAATCAAGCTTCAAGCCAAAAATCCCAAATTAAAGTCTATAAACCCTAGAAATTAAATCATGCTTAGATCTCGCTCTGATACCATTGTAAGTGTCCTAGACATGCCACGGGATCTCTAAGTGTGATTCGTGTGTGAATAAATCAAGAAGTTTGCGGAATAAACTTACATTGATCGACGTTGACTTTCAAAACTTTTCATGGATGTTGAAGCTTCCAAGCCCTCCTTGTGGTTCCAAACTCATGAGTGAGTATCCCTATCACCATATTTTTGACTCCCTTATGTGCTAGCAAGAACAAATAGAACAAATTTTATATCCTCAGAAGAAACAAATTTGCCCGAGAGAGAGAGGAGTGACCGCCCATTTGAAGTCATGGCCATTCAGCCTTCTTCAAATGGATGACCATTCGGCCAAGCTGAATAACCAAAGGCCATTCGGCCAAAATCATAACAGAAGGCCAAAATTCCTTTCCATTCGGAAAATAGAAAAAAGTTTCAAAGGCTATTATCACTCTTCAGAAGAGAAGTAATTTTCCAACTTTTTTCCAATCCAGAGGCCATTATTTTTTAGAAAGAGAGAGCATTTTAACTTTTGTTCTTTTCGGCCATCGAAAAGTAAAAAGTGAGCAAAACCAACTTCTTCTATTTAATCCAGCCATAAAGTAAAATTCAGAGTCCATTTATTGCATTCATTCGGCCAAATGCATTTGTTGACCATTCGGCCAAAAGCAGCAATTCGGCTAATCGGCCTTCATCAAATAAAGGCCAATTCGGCCATCGCCCAAGGAGAGAGAAATAGATTAATTTCTAAAATTAAATGTGTTGAGTTTTTTTATAAGATTCCACCAAAACCCATCACTCATGTCAATCACCAAAAATGACTAATGATGTAAGTGAAGTGGGCCCCACTTTAAATTCAAAATTCAAGTGGGCTTTCTCAACACACTTCGGGCTCGAATTCGTTTAATCCGATTAAACGAATTTTCTGTCGCGGTATAATTAAATCCAATTTAATTAAATAATAATACCCAGTAAAATTATTACGAAAATCGCTCGCGAATTAATTCCAAATTAATCCTTTCGCTAAAATTAAAATCCAATTTAATTTCCTATTGAAATCCAATTTCAATTAATATATCTAATATATTATTTAGCTCAATTAAATAAATTAATAGTAAAATCTAATTTAACTATTAAATTTATTTTACCGATTAATCCAAATTAATCGCGTTCTCTACTCTCGACGAATTTAATCCCAGATAATTCTCGACGCAATTAATCCCAGATTAATTCTTTCTCTGATAATTAATCCCAGATTAATTCTTACCGTAATTAATCCCAGATTAATTCTCTCTCTCTCTAAATTAATCACAGATTAATATTCTCTCTCTATTAATCCCAGATTAATATTGTTCGAGTCAAATATCATCGGTGAATCTTTGGGATGCGACCCAAGAGATCCCTGGATATGTTGGCAGTAAATACGGTCATCGGATTATCCGAACACGTGCGTACCCGGTACCACGTATTTACCAATTTACAAGACATGGTTGGCTTCTAGCAAAGCACCGTGCCTACCCAATTCTCCAGAAATATTCTGCTACGGAATATATAATCTTTGTCAGGCGTAGTATACGTAGTATTACGTATTACGATCCAGTATCGGATGTCACATGCAAGGCCTGGGGCTGGAGTTGTGTCTGCCCCGTACGAAGCATATATCGGATCACAAACAACTAGTCTCTTTATGATCGGAAAGTCATGACCTAGTCATACTTCCCCGATGGCTATAGCACTTAAAGTACCAGTTCTGTATTCATGTGTGATCATCATCTCCATATGACTGAAGTGATACTTTCATCTTGACATCACACCCAATACACTACGATTCTCAGTATACCCAGAAGAGGCGTACACAGAACCTGTTAAAGCCCCGGACGACCAAAACCAAAGTATACTGATTGTCGTAAGTATTAGGGATGCAAGTCTTAGGTTAAGACCAAATACACCTATCCTGATTCGGACTCCCATAGACACATAGTCATACTACCAATGGGATTCCGAGGGGTCTATCCAGAGCGAAGCTGTTTCCATACAATCGGTAAACAGAACCTCCTATTACACTTGGATGAGTATCCAATACCCAAATATATGAGAACTATGTTGTTACGCTTCCATAACACGCACAAGTGTAATACTAGCATATTCCGCATTATCGATGTCCAATCTCGATAATACTACGACTAGGGATATTTAATGATTAAACCTTTGTGGATTAATACTGTCTCATATCTTATTAATCTGGAACTAATCATAAGGACTTTTATCATTTATATATTCGAGTAATCCAATTACAAATGATAAAAGAATAATTTCCTTTGTCACATAGTTAATTTGTACAACAACACCATGTTCTGTACAAATAGTGATGCTATGGGTCATAATTGTCCAACACTCATGGCACACCATCATCGGTGACAATATCAAATCTCACGAGCCGGAATGCTAGTACCCGATGATTTGTACATTCGAAGATATGGAACCCTTTTGTGGTGTTTGGCATCTCGGGTGAAGACCTATGTGGCGTTTGGCATCTCGGGGTAACCATAACACGTTCGATGGGAGGGTCGGTGTGGCGTTTGGCGCCCCAAGATAGCTCGTATGGATTAAAGACAACTTTGAGGTGCTATGGTGGCCTAATGGACGTTTGCCGCCTATGAATGTTGGAGGTGCATAACATTGGATAGACCCATGGGTTTCCGTGGTGTTTGTAGCATCGGGATTTGTATAGCATGTGGAGAAATAATTCTGCCATTGCGTTTGCCGCCTATGAATGTTGAAGGTGTATAGTACGAGAAAGACCCACGAGTCTCTGTGATGTTTGTAGCCTCGAGATTTTCCTAACACGAGGAGAGGGAATGCCTCCATGGCGCTAGCCATCTCTTTTCGGATCTGTGATGATTGCAGCCTCATGACATGCCTAGCATGGGGAGGAATTGCCCTCATGGCGTTGGCCACCCTTGATCCGTAGCTCGGTTTGCCGCGATATTTGCATTGTGAGGTCCGAAATTATTATTTTGGGAAGCATGGGACATAACGTTGCCTCTGTTGTTTTGATTTTTTTGGGTCGGTACAGAGAGTGTGATACATCACCCCGCTACACTTGTCGTTTTGTTGTGTTTTTTTATAGAACATGGTGTGAGACGTCACCACCAATGTTTATGGGATGATTCAGGGTTGAAAATCTCCCATCGTGATCTTTTGGTTTGATTGGCTCAGGGTCGGGTAAGTCCCATCGAGGCTCAATTATTTTGAGAATGACACAATGATGAATCATTCCCTTGTGGCCAAAGATTAGCTCGAGGCTGGATTCGTTGCGCCGAGACCTTATTATTATGTGAATTGCACAATGAGAGATTATTCTCTTGTGGCCAAGTGTTCTTATTGGCTCAGGGCTAGATTTGTTCTGTCGATGCCTCATTATTATGTGAATGGCATAAGGAAGGATCATTCCCTTGTGGACAAATGTTCTTATTGGCTCGAGGCTGGATTCATTTACCGAAGCCTTTGTATATTGAATGGAATGAGTTCAGAGTTTCTCCCCCATGACCTTGCTTGAGTGAGACAAAGAGGGATCATTCTCTTGTTGCCAAATGTTTATATTGGCTCGAGGTCGGGTAAGTCCCACTGATGCCTTATTATTATAAGAATTGTTCGAGGAGAGTTCATTTCCTCGTGGCCGAGTTTATCGGATGACTCGAGGCTAAATTCATTCCACCGATGTCTTATCATGTTGTGAATGACATTGAATTAAAGTTTCTCCCTCAAGGCTTTATTATGATTCGCTCAGAGCTGGATTTGTTCCTCTGAGGCCTTGGTATAATAAATGGTGTGTGGTTGAAGTATCTCCCCCATGACCTTGCCGAGACGAGCAACACAGAGGGCCGAGTTCCCCCGAGATTTCTATTATGAATGTCATAGGGTTAGAGTTTCTCCCCCATGACTTTATTGTGCGTGGCTCGTGGCTGGATTCGTTCTGCCGATGCCTTGTTATATTTGCTCGGGTCAGAAGTTCTCCCCTGAGACCTTGTTATGTTAATGGCCTGAGGAGTGGAGTTTTCCCTTGTGGCTTGTTTTTTATTTTACAGGTCTCTGCATATCATTCCTTCTAGGATTTCTATTATGAATGGCGTGGGGTTAGAGTATCTCACTCATAGCCTTGCTGAGACAAGCAGCACAGAGGGCCGAGTTCCCTCAAAATTTCTATTATGAATGGCATGGGGTTGGAGTTTTTCCCACATGGCCTTGCTAGAACGGCATCAAAGGCCAGGTCCCGTTATGACCATCGTAGTAAAAATGGCATGAGGTCGAAGTTTCCCTTTCATGGTCTTGGGAGCTGTGATCATGATTGGGCTTCAAGATGAACACAAGAAGAACAAAGATGAGGAAACTAGCCTCAGTTTTTGGCCAAGTGCCAACCAGTGCTGACTTATGTTGGCTCGGAAGGGTGCAGTGATAGCCTCAGGGCATCAGAATGAGATGATAGCCTCAGAGTATTTTTGGCAGCAAGCAGAGCAGCCCGTCACGAGGAAGATGAGTCTAGGAAGAGCTGAGGCAATATAACATTCTCAAAGAGCGACGACCCGATGACAATGGGTCAGTATTTATTTGCATGAACCACCATCTTTTTATAAAGTTTTCGGCATCAACTTACAAACTCGTTGATATCGAGAGTTAGCGGACATATGTTGATGGCGATTTTTTACCCCGACGAAGGCTCAAGTACCGAGAATGGGTAGGATATAGATTGTACTTAGTCAAAAGTATGACAAAGGCCCAAGAGCCCATAAGGAGATGAGGTTTGACAGAAAGACCCGACCTACTTGTACAAATGGGTTCTCCCGAGAACTGGAGCATCGTGAATGATGAAACGAGTCGGGATACTGACCCGATCATATGAAGATAGAGATTTGAGGTCATTTTGAAGTTTGTAGGACTCGACCCGAAGAGGTCATTGAGTGTGTAACCCGACCTGGTTAAAGAGTTGGGCATAACTTAGACAAGTATAATCTACCTCGGTATACAGACCCGAGAACGAAGATGAGACCTCATGCCGATCAGAATTAAAGTCATGTGACATATGCCCTACCTGGGAAGGTGGGCTTCCAGAAGGTTAATGATACAGAGGGAAAGTAGTGGTCCATATTGGTTATAGGTCCTACCAGCCGCCATAGGCCGGTGTAGTGGAAAAATAGTGGTAGAGCAGAGTCGCCATATGCCGGTGCAGTGGTAGAAGAATAGGATAATCTGATTGGCCAGATTAAGGGTGGTTGAAGAGAGTTATGACTGTAAAGATGAGTAAGCCATAAGATGACGTTAGAGACAATGGAATAGTAAATTTGGAAGCTTATATAAAGGGGTTGAAGACACAAATTCAAGGGTTGATAATTTTTGCATTTCACTACTTGAAAAATAATTAGAGCTTAAGAACTACTGATAAAGAGAGAAAATTGGTCAGTTACCCCATTACTTAAGGGAATTGTACCGAGCTTTTGTAAGACCCGATGTGTTTTATCACTTTGTGAGTTTATTTCCCCGTTTGTAGTTCAAGTCAGTTTTTACCCCAATGAGTAATGAAGTATCCCCATTTCTCTCGTAGGTGTAGGTAGGAGTCATTTTCCGCCGAACCATGTAAATCGTTGTGTATATCCTGTCTATCTGTTAAGTTTGTTTTGGTTCTCTACTAGCCAAATAAATTCACTACTGATGGAGGTTTGTTCGAGGGGTTAATGTAACGCCCCGGCCTGTAACCACCTTACCCAAAGGAGTATAGAGCCGGAACGCTACCAAATTCTACTTTAACTTTACACTTTCTTGATATTTAAGCACAAACATTAACGATGCCAAAGCGAAAGCCATTCATAGAAGTCAAATTATTATTACTCAATCTAAATGTCAAGAAAAATGTAGTATATAGACTAAGTTAACACACTAGATTCTCCCAATACCTAACTATCCTGGAGACTTATTACTATAATACCTTAAACAATAATCAAAATAAAAAGACATGGTTCCTTGTCACATGAGCCACTATCATGGATCTGTCGCGCAACCACCAACTACTAGATCAGCATATTCTTCCAAAAGATGATCACATGCACCACAGGACACAGTGAGCCTAAGCCCAGCAAGAAATTTTCATGCATGAATGAAATGACGTTCCATTTAAAAATGCAGCTCTTAAAAACTTTGATTTTAAAATAAACCGTTACCAATCGATAAAACATTTACAGTAAAAAAAGGGGCCATCGGGTCTTGGTATACGCTATAGGGCAACCGGTCGGGATTTCGATGTTCTACCTTAGAACATATTTAACCATTACCATTAATGGTTCCTTTACCAGTAACTTTTACCGGTAACCTTTACCAAACGTTACCATAGGTGACCCTTTACCGAATCCTCACCTATGGTAACACATTACCATTTTCCTTTACCATATACCCCCCTGTAGCAATTATACCAAGTCCGCATGAAATTCATATCAAATCATTTCCAGTAAAAATTCAAAACCATGACACAACACATGTCATTACTCAAATATTTGTGCATTAAACATGATATGAGCGATGCAATAAACATAAACCATATGCACAATAACAAGAAACAATCATCGTACATTTTACAATAAACATATATAATTATACCAAATCTACTCGATTCCAATCATCAATCAACAATCACGATAAATATATCACTCAATTCAATACATAAGTCCTGTGGTACAGTTGAAAAATTACTTACCTTTACGAGAATTTCACAATGCGTACTTAGTTCGTAACATGTTCCTGAAATATGTGCGTTTCGAGTTATTAAAATACCCACATACGATTTATTATTCCTACTATTTTTATTATTTAACTACTTAACTACATTATAATTGTATTTAATTTACTATTATCCATATATATATATATATATATCCGAACATATAATTAACCCATTATTACTACCTAATATTTTATTTTAATTAATTAATAATTTATTTATTTATTTTTCTACTCATATATATATATATATATATATATATATATATATATATATATTCACGTGAATATATACATTACAATGGTTGACGTGAATATGGCGTGATGGGACTGATGGCGACACAAAAAAATAATAATAACTGCTTGACGAGATGTAAAATTGGAATTGTAAAGAAAACAAAAGCGAAAAGTTGAGCACTTGCGAAAATAAAAGAGATAAGTTGAGCCACATGGAACGTGAATGGTGGAGAATTGAAGGGTGATTGTCAGTGAGGTCGTGGTTAGGTTAAGGGGTTGCGTTTGTATGTGAGAAGTAAGAGGGGAACCTACTACATCGAGAGAAATAAAAATATTTTAGAATTTAGGGTTTATATTGAAATTCGTGGGTTTAACTCAATCCAAAAGCCAGCTTGAGAGTTGAGGGTTGTCCAATGTTTATATTTTGAGTTTAATTGTTTATATCTCAGCCGATGTGAGATATTTTCCTCAACACTCCCCCTCACGTGCAAACCGGTCTTTTACGTGGTTTATGTCACGTGAACATGTAGTGTGGGCCCACTCGCTCTGATACCATATTAAAATTTGTGGGCCTAACTCAACCCAAAAGTCAGCTTGAGAGTTGAGGGTTGTCCAATGTTTATATTTTGAGTTTAATTGTTTATCTCAGCTGATGTGGGATATTTTCCTCAATAGTTTGTGAACTATAATCTCTTTTTATATTGCAACTACATGACTGATTGCTGTTTAGTCCTTGGTATTTAATTTAATTATGAAATTATTAGTCCAATATTTATGATATCTATTGGTGTACCCGGTGTTACTCTCAATATGATTAAATCTTTCAAATTCTCTAATTATTTCATTTTAATTCCGTTTTCGATAACTTTTACGCCGTAATTTTTTTTTTTTTTTTTTTTGCATAATTTATTTAAATTACTTCCAATTATTTTTGACATTTTCAAATTACATGCCTTAGATATTCGAAACTCTAATTTTTTTCCATGGGACAATTGGTTCGAGTATCCAAAATTCAATTATTTATTAAAATCATTATGTGATTCTACAATTTTCAACGGGGTGTTACTGTCTCCCCTCCTTATAAAAATTTCATCCTCGGAATTTCTTTACCTGACAGCTATAAGTACTTATGATGTGATCCTAGCAGCACCTGATTCGATCCAGAGTACAATAGATCCAATCCATGTACCGGTTGGACCAATTACAAGACACAGAACTCAGAAGATCAAAGACACTATAACAGGCCTGGCCCAACGTCATGTAGCTGAATTGAACAAGCATGTTCGAGACCAATTGGACTTCAAGGAAGATGGTTCAAGAGTTAGACACTTGAACCAAGTCATCGAGGAGCAGCATGGATCGATTTCGTTTGTTTAGGCTTATTTATTATTTATTTGCATGTGGAACCAACGTGGATGACTGTTTTTATTTATTATTTGGGTTATTTTATTTTATTTATTTATGGGTTCAAAATAGGCTAGAAATTAGGAATTATGGGCTTTTAGTTGGTAATGTGTAGTTTAGGGATATTTTAGTCTTTTTGGCTCTCTTAGGGTTTGAGCATGACATTATTTAAACTCAAACACAACTCTTAATGAAGCACCTAATTTTTTGTTGGGTTCTCCTAGAACATGTCAAAGATATATTAAGCATAAACAAGTGTGAATAATCGAAGTATGATTGCGGAAAAATACTTACAACGATCGGTTATGGCGGATATGGAGATAACAAAAATTTCCAACCTTTGTGTAGTGCTCCAACCCTCATTTGTTTGTATGTTGAGCTCCAAGCTTGATCTTAGAATTCCAAACTCTATGGGATAGTTTCCCTATCACCTTTGTAGACTCCTTTAATGTGCTAGTAATAGAAAATTTTACAACAAAATCTTCCCTTTGGTAGAGAGCAACTCTCGGCAATCTTGGAGAAAAAGAGGGAGTGAGTTTCGGCTATGGCAAATAATGAGAGAGCGAGAAGTGTTTCAATTTTGTTTTAATGTATTTTGATTTCAAAAATCAAATCCATTTACAAAAGTCAAGTTAGTAAAATGTCTATCACAAGTCTAACTTGTGTAAGTTACAGGTTACCAACAAATCCTCACTACTTCCATCACCAAAAAGTGATGAGATTGACTAGTGATGTGACTTGATGTGGGCCCTACATAATTCAAAATCTGAGTGGGCCCGTAAAACACATATCAGGCTCGGGTTCGTTAATTCTGAATTAACGAATTTTCTGTTGCGACGTAATTAAATCAAATTTAATTAAATAATAATGCCTCGCAAAATTATTAGGAAAGTCGCTCGCGAATTAATTCTAAATTAATTCGTTCGCCCGAATTAAAATCCAATTTTAATTTCGTGTTGAAATCTAATTTCAATTAATATATCGAATATATTATTTAATCGATTAATTCCAAATTAATCGTTCTCTCTCTACTCTTTGAATTTTATCCCAGATAAATTATTTCCACAATTAATCCTAGATTAATTTTCTCTCTCTCATAATTAATCCCAGATTAATTCTGTTCGAGTCATACGTCATCGGTGAATCTTCGGGAAGCGACCCATGAGATCCATGGATATGTTGGAAGTAAATCTGGTCGTCGGACTATCCAAATATGTGCGTACCCCGTACCACGTTCTTACCGATTTACAGACATGGTGGCTTCTAGCAAAGCACCGTGCCTATCCAATTCTCCAGAAATATTCTTTAAGGAATATATAATCTATATCAGACGTAGTATACTAAGTATTGCGTATTGTGATCCAGTATCAGATGTCACATGCTAGGCCTGTGGCTGAAATAGTGTATGCCCCGTACGAAGCATATATCAGATCACAAGCAACTAGTCTCTTTAATCGGATAATCATGACCTTGTCATATTATCCCGATAGTTGCAACATAATAGAGTACCAGTTCTGTATCCCTGCGTGATCATCATCTCCATATGACTGAAGTGATACTTCCATCTTGACATCACACCCAATACACTAAGATTCTCAATAAACCCAGAAGAGGCGTACACATAACTTGTTAAAGCCCTGGACGACCAAAACCAAAGCGTACTGTTTGTCGCAAGTATTAGCGATGTAAGTCTCAGGTTAAGACCATACACCTACCCTGATTCGGATTCCCATAGTCATATAGTCATACTACCAATGAGATTCCGAGGGGTCTATCCAGAGCAAAGCTGTTCCCGTACCATCGGTAAACAGAACCTCCTATTACACTTCCATGAGTATCCAATACCCAAATATATGAGAACTATGTTGTTACGCTTCCATAACGCGCACAAGTGTAATACTGGCCTATTCCGCATTATCGATGTCCAGTCTCGATAATACTACGACTAGGGATATTTAATGATTAGACCTTTAGTGGATTGATACTGTCTCATATCTTATAATCCGAAACTAATCATAAGGACTTTTATCATTTATGTATTCAAGTAATCTAATTACAAAATGATAAAATAGCAATTTCCTTTGTTACATAGTTAATTTGTACAAAAACCACAATGTCTTTTGCAAATAGTGACACAATATGTCATAATTGTCCAACATTTTTAGTGCGTGATTAGTGATTTTTCTTGAGATTGAGAAAATTTTATCATCGTTCAGTGATTGAACAAAGACTTATCAAAGGGTTGGCATCCTTTATGGCGTCCATTTTGCTGGCAAAATTCATCTGAGGCTATCTCCAAGGGTTTTCAAGGACAGGTTCTTTGGGGGTCTACGGGATCTTGGATCGGGTTTCGTCTTTTCGTATTCGGTTTCGTATCATTTGGTATCAAAGCTCAGGATTCCAAGGTCAAGATTTTCTTTATTTTTATCGTTTTATGAAGTCTTTATATTTCTTTTTTTTTCGTCTCTTCTAGTTTCAATTTTTTCTTTGTGTTTTTCATGTTTATGACTACATCTTGGATGTTATTATAATGTTCTTTCATGGTAATAGCATTTAGGATTCAATTCTTGGAGTTTTGAGTCAATTCGAGTCGAAATTGTATGCAATTTTTAGCCGCGAACTGAATTTAAAAAGGCTGTAAAGTTTGATCTAGAAAGAGTTACGAGACCCATAATATATCGATTTACATTCAATAGTGTACAGTTGTTGAAGGCTTTATGTTCTCATATCGGGTCCTAATTTCTGGTTCGAATATTAGTTACGAGATTTGAGTCAGTTTCAGGTTCTGGTTCTGAATCAGTTTGTTTGTTTAATTTGCATGCGTAATTAGGATTTAGAGAGTCATTATCAAAAGAATTAAATTCAAATTTTTACAAGAGAAATAAGAAAAGTTCGATCAATTACCTTGTGTTTTAAGTTATGCTAGGGATTGCCTTAGTGTTCCTTAATCGAAAAGGAAATTTTTGGTTGAATTTATCACTGAGTTTTGAATATGATTTTTTTTATGTTTTTTTGTTTTACGTCTTGTGTGGTCTTTTTTTTTTTAATTTTTTTTCTCCTTATCATTTATCTTGTCTTTGTCATTTTGTTTTGGGTATTTTCTTCCTTCTTGAGTTTGTTTTGTGAAGATGGCCAGTGTCTTGGTTGATATTATTAGACAACCAAGAGATAATATCTTTCGTACTATAGTATTTGTGAAAGATGAGGTGTGTAGTGTGATTATTGATGGGGAACATTGGCTAATTTAGTGAGTACCAATCTCATGGAGAAATTGAATTTGTCATTGCAAAACCATCATAAGCCTTATATGTTACAAGGTTTGCCTAATTGTGGTGAGGTTAAGGTGGAGTATCAAGTTATGGTTGTATTTTCTACTATGAGGTTTCATGATGAGGAATTATGTGATGTGGTGCTTATGCTTGACTGTCATGTATTGTTGGGTGGTTCATGGAAATATGATATGCAGTGTGGCATCATGTTGAGAGGAGTAGGTACATTTATGTCACGGAGTGGAGGTCAATGATTCTTCCTCTTTTAACACCACAACAAGCCTATACAGATCAATTAAAAATGAAGAGAAGAAGTGAGGTTGAAAAGAGGAAAAAAGAAAGGGTTGATGGGTGCTTAGCAAATAAACTTTCTAGTGATATTGTTAATGTCAAAGAAGAAAAATGAGCATGGCAGTGAGTAAGCAAGTAGTGATGAGTGAGTGTGATGCGAAGGTTGTTGCTATTGCTGAGGTAGATGACGTAGCTGTTGCTGGTGATGATAAATTTGAAGCTCAATACATGGCTAACTGTATTGATGAAATTACATGTGTAGTCGAATATGTTGAGAGTGTTAAGCATCCAAATGAGAGTAGTGAGCCGGGAAACACATGGGTAAATACGTGTGAGAGTTTTGTGAGTGTTAAGCATGTAGAATTTATTGTGAATGAGAATGAGTGTGAACTTAATTAGGAATCTCATTAGGACGGTGGTGAAATAAAATTAGATTTTGCGGAAGAGTATGGGCAAGAGGGAACAATACACAAGCATTATGTACTAACATTGACATTTTTATTCCATGTGATTTTTCTTTGTTTCAGAATACTCGTCCAATTGATTTTATCATTACTATCTATGATTCGGACACGAATTCGAGGATGAATCCTTTTCAAGAGAAGGGGAATGATGTGATCCTAGCAGCACCTGATTTGATCCAGAGTACAATAGATCAAATCCATGTACCGGTTGGACCAATTACAAGACACAGAACTCAGAAGATCAAAGACACTATGGCAGGCCTGGCCCAACGTCATATAGCTGAATTGAACAAGCACGTTCGAGACCAATTGGACTTCAAGGAAGAGGGTTCAACAGTTATACACTTAACTCAAGTCATCGAGGAGCAGCATGGATCGATTTCGTTTGTTTAGGCTTATTTATTATTTATTTGCATGTATGGAACCAACGTGGATGACCGTTTTTATTTATTATTTGGGTTAGTTTATTTTATTTATTTATTGGTTCAAAATGGGCTAGAAATTAGGAATTATGGGCTTTTAGTTGGTAATGTGTAGTTTAAGGATATTTTAGTCTTTTTGGCTCTCTTAGGGTTTGAGCATGACATTATTTAAACTCAAACACAACTCTTAATGAAGCACCCAATTTTTAGTGCGTGATTAGTGATTTTTCTTGAGATTGAGAAAATTTTATCATCGTTCAGTGATTGAACAAAGACCTATCAAAGGGTTGACATCCTTTGTGGCATTCATTTTGCTGGCAAAATTCATCTGAGGCTATCTCCAAGGGTTTTCAAGGACAGGTTCTTTGAGGGTCTACGGGATCTTGGATCAGGTTTCGTCTTTTCGTATCCGGTTTCGTATCAACTTAGCTTTCATTTCTCCCACCGTTTTCCAAGTTGCGGCTTCCAACTTCTGATTTTCCAAAGAACTCTCATGAGTGCTATTTCTTTATTTCGAAATTACTTCACCTCTCTTGTTAAAACATGAACTGGTTTCTCTTCATAGGTCAAGTTCTTGGTCAATTCTAAGGGTTCATAATTCAGCATATGACTTGGGTCTTCAATGTATTTCCTTAACATTTATATGTTATAACTCCCGACCTGGACGGTGGCAATACCAAACGGTATGCTCTATCGCCCACCTTGTCAAGGTATTTCAAAGGGTCTTGTGTATTGTGGGCTTGATTTCTTCTTTTTCTTTTCTGAAACTCATTATCCCTTTCATAGGCACCATGAAAATTTTTTACATGGTCTCCTACTTTGAACTTTAGCTCTTTCATTCTTCTGTCAACATAAATTATTTATCGGCATTGAGCTATCTTCATCCTTATTTGTATTCTCTCGACTACTTCTTTAGTTTCTTGCAATAGTTCTTGTCTGATAATATGTTTTTCTAAATATCTTGCCTCCCCCAATTTGTCCAAATGTATAAGTGATATGTATTTCCTACCATATTTCTTCATCGTTTCATTAGCTCTCCATCATCCAGCTGTCTTTTCTTTATCCTCTCAAACAATATCGGTTGGGCACTTACACTTGTTAACCTGTATTCTTGTCCTATGGGAATTATCTCTAGCCTCTGTTCATATATGTCCCTCAATATTGCTGGTTATACAACCATTGGGGCCAATGCTACCTTTCTGCTACTACATTTTCTTTATCGGGGTGGTAATTTTGGTCATGCAATCGTAATCTTTCATCAATTCCAACTATCTCTGTTATCTCATATTTGGCTCATTTTGAGTGAAGAATTATTTGAGGCTCTTGTGATCCGTATAAATCTCACATTTCTCCTCGTACAAGTAGTGTCTCCATATCTTTAGTGCAAATACTACCGATGCAAGTTTCAGGTTATGGGTTGGATAGTTCTTTTCATACTCCTTCAGTTGTCTAGATGCATAGGCGATTACCTTTCCATTTTGTATTAATACACACCCCAATTCGCTTTTGGAAGCACCACTGTATACCACAAATCCGTCTTGATCGTCTGGTATTGTTAATGTCGGGTCAGACATCACCCGCTCCTTCAGTCATTGAAAACTTTCTTATTACTTTTCATTCCACATGAATCTTGCATTCTTCTTAGTCATGACGGTCAAAAGAGCAGCTATTTTGGAGAAATCTCTTACAAATCATTTATAATAACCTGCTAGTCTCAAGAAGCTTTAGACTCCCTAACGTTTCTTGGTGTTGGCCACCTACAATCGCCTCTGCCTTGCGGGGTAACAAATATCCTTTAATTGGACAATATGTGCCCTAAGAAGGCCAACTGTTTCATTTAAAAGTTGCATTTCTTGAGTTTGGGATAAAGTTTGTTCTCTCTCAGTATTTATAGTGTGGCACGTAAGCGCTCTTAATTCTCCACCTGGCTCAAAATCTCCTTGGTCTTGTTCAGCCTTTCATGTTCAAAATCAAGCTGAAATAGAAAGAGGTGTTCCAAGATTAGTCATCAATTATAAACCTTTAAATAAAGTGCTTCAATGGATTAGATACCCTATTCCTAATAAAAAGGATTTACTCAATCAACTTTATAATGCCTCAATTTATTCAAAATTTGACATGAAATCTGGTTTTTGGCAAGTACAAATTCATGAGTCTGATAGGTATAAAACTGCTTTTAATGTTCCGTTTGGACACTACGAATGAAATGTAATGCCTTTCAGTTTAAAGAATGCTCCAAGTGAATTTCAAAATAAATATGAAAATAATATTCATTATTTTTTAGATGTTTATGCAAAAGATTGGTCAAGCGATTTTCACATATTGTGAGAATTTTTAATAAATCCCTCATGGAATAAATTATTCAATATTAATCTCGAAATTTTATATATAATCTCTTTAGTTAGTAACAACGAAATTATATCAAATTATATCATCTAAATCCTTGTATTATGTAATATGGATTGGACAATTTTGTCCCTAATTATGTACATTTATAGCATTTTTTTAGCAAATAATGAACCTTCCAAGTTCCACATAAATCATGGGATTAAAATCATCCATAACGTGAGGTTATGGTCACTTTCAACTTTCAATGAAATAAATTTCCCCACGAAAGCATTGCTTAGTAATTACATTACCCATGGAGAAGGAAAATTATAGAAAGAAAAACAAAATTGATGTGAATTTTTTTTTTTATTCGGGTGAATGTGATTTAATCTTTATATTTTAGATTAAATGTTTATTTGGTCATTATATTTTGAAAAATATCTTAAGACATTCATATAGTTAAATATGTTGCTCTTAAAAATTATTTTTCATGATTTTTTAGTAATATAATTAGAATGTAAATTAATAGAAGATGTGAAGTGTCTTATTTTTATTGCAAAAATTCATAAAATAATAACTTTTATTTATAGCAAAACTAATTATATGAGTATCTCGAGGTATTTTTTAAAATATATGAACTAAACAGATATCTAACCTAAAATATAAAGATTAAACGAAAATCGTCATGTTTATTCCTAACCGGAGCTTTCAAGCAAAAATCAAACTTGAGCCAATGATGCACATTTGGCGAATTTGCAAGTCAAATGGTCCAGCGCCGAAATAGTCATAAACGTGCCTTCAATTTTAAGCAACAACATTGGTGGATCAAATTAAAACCTTGACTTATAATTACATATAATTTAAGAAGTGTAATGAAAAAATAGTCAAGCTATAATGAATGATACATGAATTCATTGTATTTTTTACTTGATAAATATGTAATTATATATATCTCTGTCATAAGAGTTAAAAATAGACGGACGGATGAGCGAAAAAAAATGAATCATCTAATAATAATATTATAATATATAAACTGATTATCAAATAATGAAATTAAACAGTACTTACTGTTGTGACATGTGGCTCTGATACCAAACTCGGGAACAAGATCTTTGGGACGAAGCATGATGATTGATGATTTGAGTGTGCGTGTGTGCTTTGAAAATTAAAATTAAAAACTTTGGAGAAAATATAATAGAAAATACGATTTTATTTAAACATAAGTTGCACATTCCATAAACAAGCTCGGCCTCATAAGATAGTTACATACAATTGTAACACCCAGCCAAAGGCAGAATGCTACCGGTAGGAGACAGGATTGACCCATCTCCATAAGCCCTGAATCTACCGAAAATTCGGCATGATGTATCCTAAAAACTGGACAACCTGGATCGCAGTCCAGCATCAAAGACAATCTAAGATTTCTCCAAACAAATAAAAGGACCTCAGGTCCACACAAACACATCAAAATCACACCT
>SKCR01010780.1:0-21985 GCA_019454045.1 Zanthoxylum bungeanum
AGAGTTTTATCTTGGCTCATGTACTGGCCCAGGTCCAAAGAGGACTTGTGTTAAAAACATATATAAATTACTCTATTATGTGCATTTTCTCTATAAATTAGGGACTGAAATGTTATAATGCGCTTTGAATCTGATTCTCAAAAGCAACTGGCACTCAGCAACTGGCTTGCAAAAACGACCCTTCTATAAAAGTTCATTTACGAGCTCACGCGAGAAGAACAAAACCCAAATCTCAAATGGCGGCTGTTTCAGACAAGAAGCCAGTCACCCACGTCATTTTCGACATGGATGGTCTCTTACTCGGTAATTTAATTTAATTTAATTTCATCGAACACTTGCAGTTTTTTCTTGTTCTTTCATGTCAGTCGCATAATTCAAGTTCAGATTTATATAATACTGTAAAAAGATTTCGGATTTGTATAATTCTAAATGCAGCTAAACTCTTGCAATTTATTTTATTTATTTAACTTTAAAATGTAATTAATTTACTAGTACTACACTTTTTTTTTTTAAATTCTGCCGTCAAATCACTCTAGACTTTAGCGGAGCAGAATAAAACCCTTAGCTGCCCCAGACTCTTATAAAAAATGCAACATTAGACTCGACAACCAATTCCTAAGTCCTTTGCCCCAAGTCATACCCCTTGAATCATATTGTATTTGATCTGAAATCTACTGAAAGCTCTTATATCTTAGATTAATTTTGTGATAGCACAGTCCGGGTATCTGGGTCTACTTTCGAATATTTGAAAGAAAATCTAACCTTGCCGGCCCACGTAGGAATTAAAGTTGTGCTATTGGATAGTTCCATACAGACGGTCTCTTGCAAGTCATTGCTTTAATGTGAAGTCTTGTGTTCCAATCTTTATTTTGTAAATTGAGTTACCAGCAATGCTTGGTATTTTAGTTCTTGTAGAAATTATAAATTAAAACTTGCCGTGCATGTACAAATTCCAGAGAATGGGATGGATATCTTTCATTTATGCACTCTTTACATCATGAAGTTCGATTGTACATTGAGCATATTGTTGAAATTTGAAGTTCATACATCAGTTGGCTGGATGGTGACGATAAATGTCAAATCCTAGTAAAGATTTATGCATCTGATGGATTCTGCTGCTGATGACTGCAGATACGGAGAAGTTCTATACTGAAGTTCAGGAACTCATACTTGCCAGATACAATAAAACTTTTGATTGGAGTCTTAAGGCAAAAATGATGGGGAAGAAAGCTATAGAAGCTGCTCATGTGTTTGTTGAAGAGACTGGGATTAGTGACAGTCTTTCGGCTGAAGACTTTCTTGTAGAAAGAGAAGAGACCCTGGAAACCTTGTTTCCAACGAGTGAGCTAATGCCAGGTATTAGTTTTTACGGCATCACATTATTTACTTTTCTTTAAAAACAATTGGTTTGTCTCTGCCTTATCATTATAATCCAAACCTTAGGAGAAGCTGTATGATGTGGCTTTGTAAGGAAATATTTTTGCGGTGGTGAGGAGAGAATTCGGTTGCCATCATGCTATAATTAGAAAATTAAAAATAAAATAAAATCCATGCCATATCTTGTGATGAATTGGTAACTGCATCTAATCTCTATAAAGATAATTGCCCACGTTTCATCTTTTTATGTTGATCCTGTGGTTGGAGAAATGTCTCGGGGTTAATATTCTTACTCATACCTTTCCTTGATGCATTATTTCTCAAAATAGATTCCCCCCGGGGATAAAGCTCAAAATTTGAAGTCTCATTGCTGGAACTATCTGTCAACTAAGACTACATTAGGGTTGAAATATGAAGTCTCAATTAACCTTAAAAAATTCTGAGTCTTGTTGATGAACCAGAGGGTAACATGTGAAGGGCCTTAAATAGGTCAAATATTGATGGCTTACTAGCAAATCTCTTAGTTTTTCATATCTTGTTGCACTAACAGGGATTTGATGCAGATACACGTCCTAGTAGGGGAAATGATAAGACAAATTTTTATTTTTATTTATCAACTTTATTGGATATTTGAATTAGTTGCATATTAAACATTGTTTAGCTGTTTCCTGTCGTAGGGGCTAGCCGTTTGATCAGACATCTCCATGCCAAAGGAATACCAATGTGCGTGGCAACAGGGTAAGGCCTCTCCCATACTTTCTTTCTTACCTTGTTATACTATTGATCTATTCACTGAAAAATCCAAAGCACATCTATCTATGAAGTTTCCTCTACCCTCCAGTATTTATTTTGCATTAAGGATCTTAATATGATATACTTTTCTTAAAATGTTTTGCAGTACTCATGGGCGTCATTTTAACTTGAAAACGCAAAAACATGGTGAGCTTTTCTCATTGATGCATCACGTTGTTCGTGGTGATGATCCAGAAGTTAAACAAGGCAAGCCATCCCCAGATATATTCCTAGCAGCTGCCAAAAGATTTGAGGTATAACCATCTTGTATGCTCTCTTCTATGCTTCAAGTTGCATTATTAGCATTTGCTGAAATATATGTAAGGCCTCTTGTCAATTCAGTTCATTAGTTTTTGGTCAACACTATTGCTCATGACAATTGGTTCATTAACAGGGCAGCCCTATAGATTCACAAGAAATTCTCGTGTTTGAAGATGCACCTTCAGGAGTTATGGCAGCTAAGAATGCTGGGATGTAAGCAATTCTTCCACACATACAGTTTTGATCATCTTAATAGTTAATACTGACGATTTTACTTGAGCTACAGTATGCCTTTTAGTTGTGTTGGAATAAAATTTCTCCGAGGCATCAATGATCTTTGAAAATCTACTGTAAATTCAAATTGTGTCACGTGTCAAGTGGTGTACCTTATGATTGGCTAAGTTGCTCACTTGATTATTTCAAAGTAGGTGTATATATTTAAGAAATTGTTAGCTAAGGAAATTTAGGCCCATGAGATTTAATTATTATACTACTTGCCTATATTAGTTTTGAGAAACAAGAGAAAGCAACTTTGAAAGTCTTGTGGGTTCCATAATGTGAAAGCATTGGTGCTGAACGTATAATTGAGCATGGCGATATTTAATGATGACAGTTAACTCCATCTACCGTGCAGGTCCGTGGTTATGGTTCCAGATCCGAGGCTGGATAGCTGTCATCATTCCAAAGCAGACCAAGTCCTGAGCTCATTATTAGAATTCAACCCGAAGGATTGGGGTTTGCCGCCATTTGAAGATGCACAAAACTAGATTTTCAAATTCATCAACCTGGGTATGCATATCCATTGATTCTTGATGATTGAAGTCACTTAATTTAACTTCTTGCAGAGGTTAATTCTTTCCTATATTTGATTTTATTGCAATTGTTGCAAGAACCACTTTTGAAGCGGGACAGCCAATTTGATATGCAAAATGTTAGATTGTAAAAACTGAAATATTCTGAATTAATAATGTAAAAGCCATCTAGTGAATCATTGAGTAAAGATGAGCTCTTCAAATTTGCCACTATATTAGTTCTTCAAGTTCTATATTTTTAGAAGTCTTGTGCAGTTTATATGACTATGTGGTACTTGTAAAAGCACTTGAAGAGCCTTTGGAGAAAAACACTTGTGAATGTCAATGATATGCTTTGTAAAAGTTCCTTCAAATTAAAGAAATTCATGTAAAATCATCTTTACCATTTATAAAAATCCACTCGGCATAATTTCAGTTCAGCACCGAATCGTGATATATTAGAAAGGAATGTCAATGGATTTTTTTTAGAAATTAAAACACAAGTGAAGCACCTAAAAGATGTTGCTAAAAAACACAGAGTTGCAAAGCACTACCACTAGCTAGTAGTGGCTAGCAAGCAAGCAAGCAAGCAACAATCCTTGTTTAAAGTATTTTTATTTTAAAAATTGACAAGGGGTCGTTGCTTGCTTTGCAAGGCACTGGCTACTGGCTTTGAAAGCTTTTATAAGAGCATGATCAAGTTCAAGTCATACCAAATAAGTTGATCAAAATCTCTCTGCTAACATACACATTTACAAAATCTTCAATGGTGGCTGTTTACAAAAGGAGGAATTTGCCCGAGGAGGGGCTCGTGTCTGATTAGCTAGTTGGTGAGACAATAACTTATAAAGGATCAAAATCTCTCTACTAACACACATTTTCAAAATCTTCAATGGTGGCCCTTGAAATTTTGCTTGTTTAAACATATCACTCCCAAATTTTCATACTTTCTAATTAGGAGTCTAAAAAGTTTACTCCTATGACTTTGAACCTTCTCTGATTTTCAATTTTGGCTTTCAAGACTCATTCCTCATTTTTACTTCATAACACGTTGACAAAGAAGTGGTCTAAAAAATTTATGACTTGCACAACTAAATCTTAAGCCTTTTATTATCATCAAACCTTAGAGGCTTTTAAATCATAAGATGTTGACAAAGAAGTGGCTTATTAAAAACTGTCTACCACCAAAGCCACCCACAAAAAATGTAGTCTATAATCCGCTCACGGTTCTAAGAGTAATAATAAAAAAAAAATTATTGAGATAAATTTGTATTGAACACTATTAAATAAATCTTGATTGAGATAAATACTTATTATTAATTCAGTTCTCAGCACAGAAATTTGATGACTAAATATCTTCATTTGTACATCTAAAAAGTAAACAATAGGGTCATTCTGTTTGATTCATTTTAGGGTTCGTAATTTTTCCCGTCTTGTGAGATATTTTTATGTTTCATTTGTAAACGGGAAGAGAGAAGACAAAAAATATCACAAAATTTCGAGTGGGACAAGCAGCAGGACAAGATTTTAACGGGATAATACAGAATAATATTTTTGTCTCGAAAAATATAACATGACAACCATAATGATTTTTTATCTTGATTGTATAAACAGGACGAGTCCAAGATTGACAAATCTCGGTTCGTCGATCCCATTGCCAATCCTAATCCACTGTTTTGTTTTGGTTCAAGTACTATTTTTTTTTATATATATATATACTAGATATGGCACGTGCCTACGTCACAGTGTTGCAGAATTTATCGAATGATCTACCATTGTCATTTGACGAACACTAAAAAATGTGTATTTATTAAAAGAAAAATTAACCATTTTACATTTATAGTTTCATTAATCCCCTTAATTTAGCATATTTGTGAAATAATAATTAAATTTATGTTATATATATTTTTATTGTGATTTTTATTTTGTGTAGACAAAATATTACTTTGGAAGCTCAACATGAAAATATTTTATTAAATCTATTTCTTGTAGATCGACCCGGACTTACCGGATTATTTTATTACTTCAACATCATTTACAGGGAAATTTTATAATGAAATGGTTTTGTTCTTTGATTTGTTTGGTATTTTTCAAAAAGATTTTATAATGAAATGATTTTGTTATTTGATTTGTTTGGTAACCTACAATTACCATTTTGAGAGAGATTTTATAATAAAATGATTCTATATCTGCCATTAGATTATAATGAAATGATATGAGCCGTCAATTAAGTTACATAAACATAAGTATTTAGATACATTATCTCTTAATCCTAACCATTGATTGCATTCTCTTTCGCCCACTAAATGACACACACACATATATATATTTTCTTGATTAAGGTCGAAGGAAATGCAAGAAAAACTTGCACTTATATTATCCGTATAAAACAGTTACAAGTAGAGGTGTAACAACATTTATCAGCCATTTGAACCATTTTTGGTTCATACTAGGAAAATCTGAGTTCTTATTGCTAATGCCTAACAATAATTACCATACACTTTAATTATAAATTACATGAACCAAAAAAAAAAAAAAAAATCCATCATATGGCACGGGTAAAAAGAATCACATTTGCCTTTCAGGCCTGAGATAAAATATTTCTATATATATTAGGCAAGTTTGGAGGGATGCTCACCATACATCACGTAGATACCTGCCAGTCATTTGCAAATTCTTCACCATGCTCTCAGCTTTAGAGCTGTCGAGAGATCCCTGAAATAGACAAGATCAGTGCAATCGAGTTAGAGAGAACCGCGAACTCAAACTTAATAACTGATACGGACATAAGCATATGCAACATGAGTAAATCTTTGGTGCAACAGTGGTATGGGTAACGTGGTACCATCAGCGAATTAAAAAAATGACATGTTTAATTTTCTTCCTATTTTTTAGTTGTTTTTTTAACTTTTTAGCACGCGTGCCAAAGGATGATTGGTTTGTTGCATGGATGACGTGATACCACTGTTGCACCAAAGATTTTCTCATGCAACATGGGTCAAAAAGGCGACAGTTTGCGAGGGGGACCAATCAGCTGCCGCATTAGAGTCTTCGTTCCGAGTCATAACACATTTTGTTTTCTCTTCATACAACACCAGAAAGAAAAAAAATACACAGTCTATGTATTCTCAACTTGCTTCCTTTTAAGTTATTATTTCTAACAATAAGGTAAGAAACGGCCTAAAATGCTTTGTAACTTTCCAAGCATGTTCAAAGCAAAGCCATATCCATTGAGTTCGTAACATTCCAGCCAAAATGACGATATTTATATTAACATACCTGCTCTTGTACGATAGTGTGCAGAGTTCGGTGGACATCTCTAGCCATGCCTTTGGCATCACCACAAACATACAAGTAAGCTCCCTGAGAAAGCATATTCCAGATATCTGAAGCCTGGATTCAGAGAAAACACAAGTTTTTATTTTCATATTAGCGAATAACTAAACTCGCAGACTTAAAAGCTTTTTCCTAGGAATGGTGGTAGGTGCACAAGGTGGAATACCTTCTCCGTCATTTTATGTTGCACATATTCCTTGATGGGTCCCTCACGTGAGAAGGCAACAACCAACTCTGAAAGCGCACCATTTTGAACAAAGTTGTTGAGCTCATCCTCGTAAATGTAATCCTGCAAATTGATCAAAATTAGATGAAGTTTCTAAATCCCCACACCCACCTAAACCACAATGGCATTCAAGAGGCCAACACTTGCCATCTGACGATTCCGACATCCGAAAAATAATATGGAGGGTCCCAGTACTGTTCCAGCTTCCTTCAGAGCAAATCTTTCCTGAAAAAAGACAAAAAGAAAAACATAAATATGCATAATCAAACTTAAGAAATTATATCTAACGCAAAGAGTGACCAAAAAGTGACTTGAGTATCACAAACCTGCAGGAAACCCCTGAAAGGAGCCAAACCAGTGCCGGGGCCAATCATAATGACAGGCAATTTGGCATCTGCTGGGAGTTTGAAGTTTGATTGCCTAACAAAAATGGGTGCCCAGCTGCAGTCATTGCTTTTCTCCGTAGGTACAGAATTCTACAAAAAGAAACCAGCGAGAAACGATAAATATAGTGAAAAGCAATTTCAAATAAGCGATGCAATGTGCACTTGGCCAAGGCTAGAAAGAACCACTTAAAATCAAACTACATACAGGCTCCTGCTCCAGCTTGCGCAGATGCACACAAGCACAAGGACATAGCTGTCTTCTTTTCCGTGAGTGGGTTATCCAGAGTTGGTAATATTTTTAATAAAGCCCAGAAAATTAGAGAGAACTTTATTCACTTATAGCCAGCTCTTATATGTTCCATTTTACAAAATAAAAATAAGGACAAACATATGAAATCAAGTACCTTCATCCAAGTGGAGCAGATTCCTTTGTGAACACGTCCTGTTGGTGTTTTCTCGTAAACCAGCGCACAGGTAACATGAATTCTAGATGGTGCCACCCTGCGGAACATAATTATAAGAGCACGGATTATATATAATATCTAAAGGAACACCTTACAAGAACCCACACAAATTAAAAACAGCAGAGGGAGAGAGAAAAAATTGAAAGGTAGTAATTTCAACAAAGCTCCCCTTAAAAATCCAAATTTCTTTCTTCGTATTTACTATGGGAGGGACCTTTCGCCCTCGTTCAAGGAAACGCTTCAATTGAGGAATTCCAACAGCCAAAAAAAGGGGGAGAGAATCATGTGTAAGGATTCACCTTGGGGAAGATGAAATTGAATAATATCTTGGTTGCAAACGCGGGGCAACTGCTGCAAAGAAGACACCAAGAGGGGGCTTGGCAGAAGGAAATTCACTCATGACCTCCAGGAGGCTTCTCTGACTTGCAACAATCCATTGTGCATATTCATCCTGAAGAAGTGCACAACACAGAGTTATAATGACATAAATTAAGCAGCAGAAAAAATAGGCCAATTCAATGCTAAATAATGTATGCTTACCTTTCCAGCAGGTGATGCAAGATGTCTCAATCGATCAGCTTCAATGGGATTAGATGCATGAGCTGCTAAGGCGAGTAATGCAGACTGGAAAGAACAAACAATTAGACAATCATTTTTTTGATGCATGACATCAAATTATAATCAGAACACACACAGAAAAATGCAATGGCTTGACTCAATACACAGAGAAAACAAACTAACCTTCTTTGGGGAACACAAAAGATCAGCATATTGTGTCAATGCTGTTCTTAAAGAGCATGGTGGGAAAGGAGGCGGCAAGGAGCTTCCACCTAGTGGTGTGCCGTCCTCTTTATCAGTATGGATGGAGAAATAAGTATATGGTGATAATCCTAATAAAGACAATGCCTCCTCCACAACCTCAGATAGATTCTCACAGTAAACACCAACATGGTCCCCTGTTTCATACCTGAGGAAGAAAAAGGGGATTACTTTTCATTGTGGATCCATATTTATAAACCTGGTTTTAGACATAAAAACTAGAAAAATTTCAAACCCAAAAAAATATGGCTTACGTAAGTCCAGTGCCAGCAATGTCAAATTCTAGATGAGTGCAAGAGCGATCAGATAATGGAGTATGAAGCTCCTTCCTTACCGCCACATTAGACCTTAAAAGCAAACAAAAAGTATTTTAGGGGAGAATAAAGAAGAATGCTGAGCTAAAATACAATTTGGATAGAATGAGTAGCTATTATATTTTACCTGCAGGGGTGTTGAGCATCATAAACAGCATGGCCATTTGCATTGCCCCATCTCTTCTCCCCCATCGATGGATCTGCACTGTCATAAAATACAACCCGATATTCTGATATGGCAGCAGTATAAGGTGTAGAAACACTTGTTGGATCATTGTCATTCCGGAGCAAATTATCCAGCTCAGGCCACACCAATTCTCGCCTAGCATAGTAAATATCAATAAGATTTCTAAGAAGATCTTTAATTATTTTCATGCTTCAAACAAGTATAATTCCAGTAATCAATACCATGCAGTGAAGTCATCTTCAATGCATTGATCATCATCACCAAGACCCACAGGGACAAGGCGTTTCCCACCTGCAAATAGAAGGGGGGAAACGTTATACCGGCTGAAAGGAAACCAAAAGTGGTGAAAAGAGAAACTAATCAACGGGCAACGTGACACCGTAGCTGCCATCAAATCGAGAAATAAAGTCCAATGCAAACAAACTTTGTGTGCAATAATTAACATGCAAGTATGCTCAGTAATTTGCAAATTCAAATTGACAGACTGAGTCTGCATTATAAGTAAATTAGTATAAATTGAAATGCAGCACATGTACTTTACCATTTCAAATATTTTCATAAAAATGATTCCTTTAGGGGTGCAGAAAACATTATCCTGCTTCTCATAATCACTTATAAGAATTAGCCACTTAAAGCCAATGCTAACCATTAACACAGGCAAGCTTTGATATTCTCCATACTCAAAAGCACATGAAGAATCACTAACTATCCTCAGCAAATTGCGATAAAAGTTACTTTAGAACGGTATTCGAAAATAATATGAAGCATACCCTGATCAGCAAGAATCTCATCCACCACCTTCGCAATCTGTTAAGAATCACATAAACAAATAAGCATTATAAACGGAACATGTAATTCTTCCGTAAACAACTCAAAACTAAAAACTACACAAAATGCTCTTCAGTTAATCATTGAAATCCAAACAAACCTTGTTGAAATGTTCATATTGCTTGTTTCCAAGACCAAACACTCCATACTTTAGGTTCTGTAACCACTCCCCTCTCTCTTTTTTCTGTACACATAATCTTATAATACAATTAATAAACCGGGAATGACTATCATCCTTTCACTTTATCTCATTTACCTCCTTTTAAGGGTTAGGATTTAGCCAAAATAAATCCAATATCCATTCTCTTGACAACACAAAAGCCACTCATCAAATTCATTAATATGTTGTTAAGATAATAGCCATTGATTTTATCTTGCTTAAATCTCCATCCTTAAAAGGAGATAAAGGATATTAGAGTAAAAGGATAGTAGCCCAAAATAAACCAGCAAACCAAATTCTGCTCTAATAATTATAAAAATCTAAAAAAATGAAATAAAAATTTACCTCCGTAAACCATTTATAGAACCTAGCTGCATTGTCGGTTGGCTCACCATCTCCATATCTACAATCAAAATTATAAATTTTTAGTTATTTTTCTTTTAAAAAAAAACAACCACAAAATTATATATGATTAGCACTCACGTAGCTAAGAAGAAAAAAACTAAATTCTCTTTCTTCAATTTCTCCTCATATTCATCTTCTTCGGCGACGTAAGCATCCTATTTTCCACCACTAATAAATATTAAAAACATGAAAAAAAATATATAAATTTAATAAATTGGAAAATGAGGCTTACTTACGATATCAAAGACTTTAAAAATGGCCTTATCGTATCGAGCTTTCGCCTCGTCAGCTAAAGCCTTAGCAAATCCTTCAGCTGTACCAGTTTGAGTACCGAAGAAGATAGTGACCTTCTGCTTTCCATGATCGACGTCAACTTCCGGCTCTTTAACAACCAACGGCTTAAGCGGCTCGAGCTTCTCCTTCTTCGGCTTGGAGTAGTTACTGCTATATCTCCGCCAAATCAAAACGACGACGTAGCCAATCAATACGGCAATAGACGTGGCCAAGATCATAACGTACTCCTTATTCTCAATCACAATCGAGCCTGATGACGCCAAATCGAACGGCGCCGATAGCTGTTAGAAATTTATTTGCAACAGGATCTTTAACACAAGAGCTTAGAATACAATTTAATGAATTAATCGGATGATCCAGGGAGCGTACCTGATTTAGAATCCATATATGCAGCGGAAATTTCTGTAGATCTGATGAAAGGTTGCACTGAGGAGATCACCCTCTGCTCCCCACTTCTTGATGGTGAGAAACTTACTCTACCTGAATGCTTCCTTAAGCCTTAATATTATTAAAGCTTTTGATTTTCTCTCTCTCCAGATTTTGTAAACTCACGGCAATTGTATGCCATAACCAAATGCTTATCTTTCTTATTAATATATATAGCAAAACAAAGTTTTGCTGTCCCATTTCTTTTTATTATTATAAGAAGCAATAATGCTTCTTTGATAAGCATCTTCTTTGATAAGCATTTTCAAAGGATTTGATGTAAGGCTTATCCAAATGCTTTACATCAAATCAATGGTTAAATAAAAGATAATCATGATAAATTTATCATGATTATTACTAATGAGAGAGACACAAAGCTTAATAATTAGAAAGGAAAACTTATTGAGTAAGTTGTATAGGGGAGTGAGAGTGAGACCTTAGCTCACAAATTTATGGAGTGTAATGGGCTCACCCATCAAAAGCCCATAACAATTCCGAAGCCCGCTCTAATATCCACACATCAAATAATATAGAGTTGCAGCCCACTTTATTAGATCAAATAATTGGGCTTCACAGTTTCTATTACAAAATCAATTATCTTAGCACTTTATATTAAAACCTGTATCACAATTAATATAAGCCCATAATAAAATATTCTAACATTCTCCCACTTGGGCGATATCAATTGTGGATGTTTTAATGCTAAGAAAACTTTATGGATCCAAAATTGATTCAGAAACAACTCTAGTAAACCATTCCGTCCAATAAGATCGTAGATATAGAATCATGGCGGTTCTACATTATAATGCAACATAGTTCCTTCCATGGTCACGTATATCAAACAACCTTATCGACATGAACAAGATGTGATAGAGCAGTAAGATACAATAACACCCACTTTATGATCTAAAATACATGTGTTTTTTCTCTTATCGGTCACCAATTTCTCTACCTTATGCAGCCCAGGCCACATATGAGAAATCAAGGCTTAAATATAAGCATGTATGTCTTTTATTATCGGAGATAAACTTTATGTGTCACAAGACATACCAACAAGGCTTTATAACTTTATGCCCCAAGCCAATGCTTATGATTGACACCCATCATAAGACTTTACACAATGATATATCAAACAATAAACATAATATCTTCCAATGAAGATGCATCTTTATAGATAATCATTGCAAAATACAAAATACATGTACGAATGTACAAACAAAATAACATAGAGCAATGATGCCTCCCACTAACCTAGGGTATCAAAAGACTTTACCAAACCCATACAAGCAACATGCTTTACTAAAATAATGGGTCGAAGACCTTTGGTCAAAGGATCAGCAATCATATCATCTGTGCCAATATGCTCTACAAGATTGTCACCTTTCTTAACTAGCTCTTTAATTGTCAAGTATTTGACCTCCATATGTTTCGACCCAGTGATATTCTTATTATTTTTGGCAAATAATACAGCTGAAAGATTATCACAATATAACCTTATAGGTCTAGAAATAGAGTCAACAACTGACAATTCTTTAATGAGATTTCGTAGCCAAACAGCCTGTGACGCTGCGCCAAAACATGCTACAAACTCAGCCTGCATTGTGGAAGAAGTTACAAGTGTCTGCTTGACACTTTTCCAAGATATAGTTCCACCTGCTAGCATAAACACATATCCTGAGGTAGATTTCCTATCATCTGAACAACCAGCAAAGTCAGAATCCGTATACCCTACTAGTTCAAGATTCTCAACCTTTCTGTATGTCAACATGTAATCTTTAGTCCCCTTAAGATACCGAAAAACTCTCTTGGTAGCAGTCCAATGTTCTTTTCGGGATTAGATAAAAATCTTCCCAGTACACCAACTGCAAATGCAATGTCAGGTCTAGTGCATACCTGTGCATACATCAGGCTTCCTACTGCACTAGCATATGGCACTGCCTTCATGGACTCTCTCTCAACCTCATTCTCAGGTGACTGTGCCAGGCTCAATTTATCACCTTTAGCAATTGGCACATCCCAAGATTTACAATCATGCATACTGAATCTCTTCAGTATCCGCTCAATGTATGCTTTCTGAGAGAGACCTAATACCTTTCGAGTTCTATCTCTGTGGATTTCAATACCAAGAACAAATGATGCTTCTCCAAGATCTTTCATATCAAAATGTCTAGACAATGACTGCTTTACCTCATGCAGCATTCCTAGATCGTTACATGCAAGCAAAATATCATCTACATAGAGAATGAGAAAGATATATTTGCTCCCACTGATCTTGATATATATGCATCTATCAACTTTACTTTCCACAAAGCCTAAAGAGGAGATTACATTGTCAAACTTTAGGTACCACTGTCGTGAGGCTTGTTTCAAACCATAAATAGACTTTTTAAGTCTACAAACAAGATGATCTTCACCATCTTTCTGAAATCCTTCAGGTTGTTCCATATAGACCTCTTCGCTTAATTCTCCATTGAGGAATGCAGTTTTAACATCCATCTGATGTAGCTCTAAATCATAATGAGCTACTAGTGCCATGATCACTCTAAATGTATCTTTTGAAGATACAGGAGAAAAAGTTTCAGTATAATCAATTCCTCCTCTCTGAGTAAATCCCTTGGCAACTAATCTGGCCTTAAACCTCTCAATATTCCCTTTGGAGTCCTTCTTGGTCTTATAGACCCATTTACAGCCAATAGGTCTACAACCTTCAGGTAATTCAACAAGCTCCCACACACCATTATATCCCATAGATTGCATTTCATCTCTCATTGCATTCCACCATAGATCGGATTGAGAACTAGAAACAGCTTCTTTAAAAGTTGTTGGATCAGTGCAATGGCTTATGTCATAATCAATCTCATTTAGATAAACTTCATAATCAGAGGGAACAGCAGACCGACTTACCCTGGTTGACCTTCTTAATGGAACCTCTGCACTATATCCTGTAATGGCGGAACCTCGTTACCTGTATGGGTTCCTCCTCCATAACTGGATTAGTTCCAGGTGTAGGTTCCAAGGTCTCAGACTGTATGGGTATAGGTATATGAACTATCTGGTCTGTTGTCCTTGATTTGAGACTTCTGTATGATTATCATTATCAGCCACATCAAATTCCAAGAACTTAGCTGTTTGTGATTCTACAATCCTATAACCCCCTTCTCTACAGTAGAATCTGTAGCCTTTAGAATGATCAGGGTATCCTATAAAATAGCAACGAGTAGATCTGGATTGCAACTTACCTTCAGTGGGATTATAAAGGCGTACTTCTGAAGGACATCCCCAAACACGGAGGTGACTCATGCTAGGTTTCCTACCAGTCCATATTTCAAAAGGAGTTCTAGAAACAGACTTACTTGGAACTCTATTGAGGATGTATAAGGCCGTTTTAATTGCCTCACCCCAAAGGAAGTCTGGTAGATTAGTTCTAGACATCATACTCCTTACCATCTCTTGAAGGGTGCGATTCCGCCTTTCGGCCACACCATTCTGTTCAGGACTACCAGGCATAGTAAATTGACTTACTATTCCACAATCTCTAAGTATCTGGCAAACGGTCCCTTTATTTGTCCACTGACCCCATGTTTACCATAATACTCACCACCCCGGTCAGACCTAACAATCTTGATAATTTTTCCCAGCTGTTTCTCAACTTCAGTCTTGAAGATCTTGAATTTATCAAGGGCTTCAGACTTTTCCTTAATCAAGTACAGATATCCATATCGGGAAAAATCATCAATGAATGTTATATAATACTTATTATTGCAAATTGTGGGTGAATAAGGTCCACTTATGTCTGTATGAATAATTTGTAAAAGATCGGAGCTACGAGTGGATTCCTTTTTTCTTTATTTTGGTTAGTTTACCCTTACAACAATCAACACATGTTTCTAGGTCACTGAAGTCAAGAGTATGTAGGATATCATACTTTATTAACCTTTCTACTCTTTCCCTAGAAATGTGGCCAAGTCTTTTATGCCACAACATGGATGACTTTTCCTTTATTAAGGGTCTTTTGGCAATTTGTTCAACATTATATGAATTGGAATAGACCTCACTTGATGCTAAACAGAGACTGTACAAACCGTATGACAAAACACAATGGCCAACTTTATTTGAGTTGAAATATACAGATACAGAACCTGTATTAAACTCAAAACCATAACCTTGTTTGTCGAGTACATATACTGATATCAAGTTTCGTCTAAAAGATGGTACATACAAAACACTTGTCAAAACAAGTTCATAATTGGAGTCTAGTTTTAAACAAACATCTCCAACATAATGTACTTCCACCAATTCATTATTGCCAACCACGAGCTTGAACTCATCCTTATTTGGTTTCCTCTTGTTTATGAATCCCTGCAATGTGAAAGCAACGTGATTAGTTGCTCCACTGTCAAGCCACCAAGAACTGGATGTGGCATTAACATAATTGGATTCACATACAACAAAAACCAAAGAGTTACCTGAATGCCCATGTTTCTCTAACCAAATTTTATACCTGGAACACTCTGACTTCTTATGCCCTTTCTTTTTACAAAAGAAACATTTAAATTCTTTCTTGAAGACACCTTTAGTACCACCCACAGCACTTGTCTGACCAGTTTTATTGTAATTCTGAACATTACCAGAAGCTGAAAATTTAGATTTCTTACCTTTCTTGCGAGGCTTAGAAACAATTAGAGCTGTATCTGTATGCCCTGCTTTAAGTTTCTCTTCCTCAGCAACACATATGGCAATGAAATCATTAACATTCCACGGTTCTTCCCTTGAGTTGTAAGTAGTTACAATTGTACCAAACTCTGTAGGCAGAGTATTCAATGCTTGATGGACAATGCAAGCATCTGGAAGAACAATGTTAAGATTTTTCAACTTGTTCTGAATATGGACCATCATCAAGATGTACTCCCTAACGCCTCCATTACCATTATACTTCATTGAGTATAATTGCTTCAGAAGGGTACCAATTTCTGCATTGATTGAGACTTTATATCTTGCAGATACAGCTGTCAGGAAATCTTTTGCTATAGAAGTTTCTTGAAGACCACTTAGCAAATGCTCAGGAATAGATCTCTTTATAGTCAAATAGCACATGCGATTTGACTTATGCCATACTGTATGCAGCTGCTTATCCGTATCAGTACTGGAACTATTAATTTCAGCTGGCTTAGGAGTAGTCATAGCAAGATCAATATCTGCTAATTCCATAGCCAACAACACATCTCTCTTCCACACTTTAAAATTGGAGCCAGTCAACATCTCTATAGTCACAGTGTTGTTGTTAACTGAAAAGGTGACTGAAAAATAAATAACAATGCAATTTTAGTTTAAGCACAACACAAGATAATAAATACTCCAAGTCATAAAAGAGTATTATACCAAGAATTTTAGCACATCACTGTATAAACACCTTTGGGCAGAATATACAATATGTAATTAAAAATTCTTCATATAAGACGATTCAGAAACTTATCCAATCCTCGTAAGTCTACCACCTTTGGGTGAATAAACCACTCAGACTAGTCCATTCCCAATCATATGTCTCATATGTAACATTTCTAAAATTTAACATATAATCCACATCTTTGTACAGAAGACTGCACATCAAAAAATAGAAACATCCCTAAAACATGCGAGACCGTCATCACTTAAAAGATTCAGTGAAAATGTCACTTTGGTGGCTGTAGTTCCACTAAACTCATAAGCAATTCTCACATCGGGATACACTTTATATTATCTTGTAAAATAACCTTTATAATGTAATTTTATACTTTATAGACAAGGGGCCGAATTGTCCATAAAATTACATTCCTGAATATTGTGACAAAATTTATGAGATAAATTAATTCTTTATATTTACCTCTTTGTCACAAATAATTTAATTGCATTGAAATTTTACTTTATGAGAGACAATTAATTCTCTCTAACCAGTGACAATTTTATACCCATGTATAAAGAAAACTTTATGAGATAACAATTTATCTATTAAATTGTCATACAAAAAATTAATTATGACTTTATTTATAAATTTTGGGATAAAACTGAAGTTAAAATAAAATCCATGGATCAAATTATAATAACAGGGACCTTTATGCTATTATCCAGGGGCATGATGTATATTAATCAGAAGTGAATAGATGATGAAGCTACGCACAGAAGCTGTCAACATCCACCCATCACACACTTTAATCAAATTATAATTTATTTCCTGCCTTTATGACTTCTAAGCCAACAACAAAATGCAGAAGCAAATTGCTTCCATAACCAAAATATTTAGAATCAATTTCAACAAACACAATTTTAAAAAGTTGCCCTTCAGTATTTATGATCATTTCAGATCTGGACTTCTATCAACATATTTCAATTTTAATAAATCCCAAAATTCATAGATATGTTATAATAATTAATCCAATAACCTTATGTGCTTAAAAATCGGATCAATTATTAACAACCATCAACAAATCAAATAATATGGATCTAACAAAAAATCCATCCGAAAAATTCAACAGATTTTTCTTTAACTTTATGAAAAATCCATAGATTCTAAGATTGTGTTCCTGAAGCTCTGATACCACATGTTAGAAATTTATTTGCAACAGGATCTTTAACACAAGAGCTTAGAATACAATTTAATGAATTAATCGGATGATCCAGGGAGCGTACCTGATTTAGAATCCATATATGCAGCGGAAATTTCTGTAGATCTGATGAAAGGTTGCACTGAGGAGATCACCCTCTGCTCCCCACTTCTTGATGGTGAGAAACTTACTCTACCTGAATGCTTCCTTAAGCCTTAATATTATTAAAGCTTTTGATTTTCTCTCTCTCCAGATTTTGTAAACTCACGGCATTGTTGCCATAACCAAATGCTATCTTCTTATAAATATATAGCAAAACAAAGTTTTGCTGTCCCATTTCTTTTTATTATTATAGAAGCAATAATGCTTCTTTGATAAGCATCTTCTTGATAAGCATTTTCAAAGGATTTGATGTAAGGCTTATCAAATGCTTTACATCAAATCAATGGTTAAATAAAAGATAATCATGATAAATTATTCATGATTATTACTAATGAGAGAGACACAAAGCTTAATAATTAGAAAGGACAAATTATTGAGTAAGGTTGTATAGGGGAGTGAGGAGTGAGAGTGAGACCTTAGCTCACAAATTATGGAGTGTAATGGGCTCACCCATCAAAAGCCCATAACAATTCCAAGCCCGCTCTAATATCCACACATCAATAATATAGAGTTGCAGCCCACTTTATTAGATCAAATAATTGGGCTTCACAGTTTCTATTACAAAATCAATTATCTTAGCACTTTATATTAAAACCTGTATCACAATTAATATAAGCCCATAATAAAATATTCTAACAATAGCTTCATATCGCCTGATCCTGATGATGATGAAGATTGCATATTAAGATTGTAGGAGGGTGCTGAGTGAAATTGTCACCGGTAGGTGAAGTGAAGGGCTTCACGTACAAGAGAGTGAAGAGTGCAGTTTTATAGTTTATATGGTTGGTGATTAAACCAACGGCAACGGCCACCAAACCCCAACTAACCCCGAGATGCTTAACCACGGTTGAGACACCAGGAAAATCACATCTAGGTCCCTAATTTTTTTTATAATGTTTTTTTATGTCTTCAATTTTATTTTTTCTTGTAATTACTTATCTTGTCTCTGTTATTATATTATTCTAACGGTAAATGACCGTTGTTGTATTATATTATATTACTGTTAGAATAGTAGTAGAGATGGTAATTGAGACATCTTGGTATCGTCCCGATTATGATTCGAATTATGACTGATTTTTTGAATCGGAATATAAAATCCTTCCAAATTGCGATCAAAATTTTTATTTTGGTTGATTTTTATCGTTCAGTACAAGATATTGAATCTCAATCGAGTTTCGAGATATTCTACCAATCCCATACAATAACAACATGTACTTAATAGTTAATAGATAATTATGAAAAATAAAAATAAAAACTTAATAAATAATTCTAAAAAATATTAGGACGGAAAAGTCAGTTTTCTTTTAATTACTTACTTCAAACAAAGTAATAATTGATGGGTAATTTTTTTTTACGCAAATCCTTTATGTTTACCAAAAATATGCATTAGTGTCAATAATTTCATTATTCATTGGGTAAAATCATAAATAAACTTTACATTTTATGTCCCAATATATTGCTTTCAAAAATTTAATACAACTAATTAATGAACACGATATATTTTAATAATAATTTTCTCTCTCCATTATTATTATTATTTAGTTTTAATTTTAATATATATATATATATATATATATATAAATATAAATATAAATATAAACGAACATATTACGTATTCGTAAATGAAAATCTCACACAAGTTTTTCCTAAATAAAATTCACAGTATGAGTGTGCAAAATTGAATTTGGTTCAATTTTCTATAAATGAGATGAATCTCAATTTTTTTTTTTTGGGAACCCAAACCAACCAAAATTGACTTTGTTTTTTAGTTTTTCTAAAACATTTTTTTTAAAAAAAATTAAAACGGAAACCAATTATAAAATCATTTAAATTTATATATACTTAGCTAACTTAAATAATTATATATGTAATCAATTGTATTCAATGTCTACGAGACAATTCTGCCTAAGATTTGTTCAAAAATTTAGCCTATTAAATTATCTTTAAGAACCAACTAATGTAGTTGAGTTCCATGTGTTTTTGAAACTCGTCCTATAAGTTTTACATATTTATATTAATTCATTAAAGTTCTTAAATTTTTTGAAAGACATCATATTGGTCCATTAACTAGAGGAAATTATTTGGGTGTTGAAAACATAACATACCATGTTAAACATAGGGACCAATGTGTCATTTTAAAAATATTTAAAGAATCGATTGCATTTAACTCAAACATGTAGCGGATAAAATTGACAATATAATACTATTATCATCTAGAGTTTGCACGATAAATTTATATGAGATAGATTCAATATAATCGGTAAGGGTAGTAATTTGAGTAAGGATTCGTTTATTCGTTCGATTTGATTCGCTTTAAAGCGAATACGGTAATTTTCCAATTAATTATTGACAAACTTTATTACCGCCTATATGATTGGTTTTATTTATTTGACATAATTGAGTACTTAACTGGATTTGTTATAGACAAATATTTTCGCCGCCTTTATAACTTGTTTTATATGTTTTGGCACAATTAATTTCTGAAATAAATTAACAAGGTAATAATGACAATTTATATATTAAAAAAAGTAATATTTCTAAAATTGAAATATTAAAAGTGGATCTCCTAACCCCATCATTTTATTTTATTATTGCAATTCAATTTAAAATTATCAATCACTTCAAATAATTCAATCTTTTTATTTTCACTTAAATTATTATTTTATTTTACTAAATCTATTCATTGTGGATCGATCCCAAACTTATTGGGTTATTTTATTATTTCAACACTCGTGTACTTGTGAGTAAAGAATCATTTTATTAGTGTGTCAACTCCTTTTGTTCTTAGGGTTTGAGTTAATTACCCAAAAATCTTATTGTTTATCTGTTTTCATAAAACTTTATGTTATTATTCTATATTTTTTAACTAATATAATTTAAATTATATTAAATAAAAATACAATTTTACCCTTAAAAAATTAAATACAATTTTACCCTTAAAAAAGTAATACATACAACGATATAAATGTTTTTTTGTGTTTTTTAAGAACATAATAGCTAATTAGATAATTAGTATAAACTTTAAGGACAAAAAGTAAAAGTATGAGTGGTTGCTAAAAATTAGTGCGGGAATTTTGAATAGATATGTAAATATTTGATTTATATGTTTGATAAATAATTTAACCCATATATAATCATATTTATTCAACGTTGTTCACTTTCATTTTATTATTGGGCACCAACATAAATTAAGATTTGGTTGGATTGTAAACAGACACCATAAAGGTGGAATGAGTAAGGGTAGCAGAAAAGCCCAAAGCCCGGTCTGGTCCGGATGATTTTAGTCTGGTTCGGGGTGGAAAAAGACCGGGCCGGGCCTTAAAGTGAAAGCCCGGCTCGGGCCCGGGCCCGGGCCAAATTTTTTTTTTAAAAAAACATATTAAAAAATATATATATATATATATTTTTTTTTAATATGTTTGTATCATTTTTATTTATTTTTACCATTTAAATTGTTAATTTATCAATGAAACTTATGATTTATTTATAAATTGTCTTCGTATATAGTGTAAATATATTTTATATTTGTATATTTTTAATTTTTTAATTTTTTTTTTAAAATTCGGGCCCAATAAAAAAGCCCGGGCCCAAACCCGGCCAGAGTCGGCCCGGCCCGGCCCAACCCGGAAGGCACCCGGCTGGGTTTTTTTTTTTTGGTTAGGAATAAGGCGTCACAAAAGTGGAACCTACGTCCACAAGCGACGTAGTTTAGTCGTGTAAGGTTTAAAATCTGACTTTCAGGTCCTGATTTTAAATCTAGAAAGTGTGTTTTTCTAAGAGTCTGAGACCAGCTCGATTTTTGACAATGAGATTTCCAACGATTAAAAGTGTAACAAAAAAAAAAAAGGGAAATGAGTGGGTGAGGCAGAGAAGGATAAAGTAGAAAACATAATAGAAGCAGAGAAGAAGAAAGAAGAAAAAAATGGAAAGAAGAAAAAAAGAGGCAGAGAAGTGAAAAGAGAGGGGGCAAAGAAAAAAAGGGAAGAGGGTTGGTGGTTGTTAAGTTTCTGCTGCCACCACAGCAAGGCTGAAATATTGATAGGGTTTTTTCAACAGAGGCTTTTCTCAAACCGTTCTCAAAGTCTGAATTGCAAGAGAGGCTTTATCTGTCTTTGGGCTAAATTAATGGACCCCTTCTTTGACAACCCAAAATATGATGATCAATTTCATAATGGTGTT
>SKCR01010781.1:0-22089 GCA_019454045.1 Zanthoxylum bungeanum
GCTTCCCTATTGCTCACGTTTTTCTGGTTCAAAACCAGTCCAATATTTCTGTTTTGGGCGTGAGAGAAGAAAGCAAAATGAGAGAGAAGAAATGTGTTAACCTGTGACAAAAAGTGTAAAGCCTTTTTGATTATATATTTTCCAAAATAATAATCAATTTCCATTTAATTTTTTCTAATAAATTAAATGAATTTTGGAGCCAAAAACCAAAAGTTTTCCCTCCACTAGCTTTCACTATTCATGTCAAGTCCATCACAAGTCCATCAAGTCACATCTACTTTAAGTCATATCAACTTTAATAAAGTGACATGTCTTTCAATCAATCAATCACATCAATCAATCACATCACTCAAAGTGACATTTGATTTGACGCTTGATGCGACTGATTGATTTGACGCTTGATGCGGCTTGCGTTGCCGCACTCGAATTCGAAATACGAATGCGCTCGCAATCACACTCGGGCTCGGGTCCGCTAATTCCGAATTAACGATTTTTCCGTCGTGTCATAATTAGATGATTACGCCTAGCGAATTCACTATTCACGTCGCTAACGAATTAATTCTAAATTAATTCGTTCACCCGAATTAAAATCTAATTTTAATTCCGCGTCGAAATCTAATTTCGTTTAATATATCGAATATATTAATTTAATCGATTAATTCCAAATTAATCGTTATCTCTCTCTAGACGATATTTTATCCTAGATAAAATATCTCCGTAATTAATCCTAGATTAATTTTCTCTCTCTTCTATATAATCCCAGATTATTCAAGAGTGCGAGTTGTGCGTCATCGGTGGATTATCGGGAAGCGACCCATGAGATCCCCGGATAAGTTGGCAGTAAATACGGCTGTCGGAGTATCCGAATCACGTACGTACTAAGTACTACGTTTTACCAATTTACGAGACAATGTCGACTCTTAGCAAAGCACCAAGTCTACCCAATTCTCCGGACATATCCATTTAAGAATATTAAGATCTGTATCAAGCGTAGTATACTATTGTATTGTGCGTATCGGCCAGTATCGGATAGTCACGTGCTAGGCCTGGGGCTGGATAAGTGTCTGCCCCGTACGAAGCACATGTCAGATGTCTGGTAACTAGTCTCTATAATCGGATATACACGACCTTGTCATAATATCCCGATGGCCGCGCAGCACTTAAGGGCACTAATACCGTATCCTGCTTGACATCATCTCCACTATGACTGGAGTGATACTTCCGTCTTGACATCACATCCAATACACTACGACTCTCTGATAAACCCAGAAGTGGTGTACACAGAACCGGTTAAAGCCTGTACCACCAAGACCAAAGTCTATCGATTATCGTAAGTATTAGCGATGTAAGTCTCAGGTTAAGACTATACACACCTACCTTGATTTCGGCCTCCCATAGACACATAGTCATAATACCAATGGGATTCCGAAGGGTCTATCCAGAGCGAAGCTGTTTCCCGTACCATCGGTGAAACACGACCTCCTATCGCACTTGCATAAGTATCCAATACTTATATATATGAGAACTATGTCGTTGTGCCCTCACAACGCACACAAGTGCAATACTAGCCTATTCCGCATTATCGATGTCCAGTCTCGATAATACTCCGGCTAGGGATATTTAATGATTAATCCTTCGGGGACTGATACTGTCTCATATCATTCTCAGTCCAGGAACTAATCATAGGGACCTCTCTTCATTTATATATCTATGGTGATCTAATCACAAATGATGAGAGTGCAATTTCCTTGTCACATAGTTAATTTGCTACAACAACACAATGATCTGTGCAAATAGTGACGCTATGGGTCATTTTGTCCAACACGAGGCCCACATCAGTATCAGTTTGGGGGCGAGGCCCACATCAGTATCAGTTTGGGGGCGAGGCCCACATCAGTATCAGTTTGAGGGCGAGGCCCACTTTGTCAGCGGTATTGGGATGCGTCCTAGGGTCGAGGTGCCCCCATTGTCGGTTGCAGTTTCAGGATGCGTCCCAAGGTCGAGGGCCAACTGCATCATCAGTTGTAGTTTCGGGATGTGTCCTAGGGTTGAGGACCCACTACATCATCAGTTCGAGGGCGAGGCCCACATTGTCAGCGGTATTGGGATGCGTCCCAGGGTCGAGGTGCCCCCGTCATCAGTTGTAGTTCCGGGATGCGTCTCAGGGTCGAGGACCCACTACATCATTAGTTCGAGGGTGAGGCCCACATTTTCAGCGGTATTGGGATGCGTCTCAGGGTCGAGGGCCCCCGTTGTCGGTTGCAGTTCTGGGATGCGTCCTAGGGTCGAGGGCCCACTGCATCATCAGTTATAGTTCCGGGATGCGTCCCAGGGTCGAGGACCCACTACATCATCAGTTTGAGGGCGAGGCCCACATTGTCAGCGGTATTGGGATGCATCCCAAGATCGAGGGCCCCCGTTGTCGGTTGTAGTTCCGGGATGCGTCCTAGGGTCGAGGGCCCTCTGCATAATCAGCAAAGCTCACAGGGAACGAAGCCCAGGGGTCGAGGCACCTCGCCACTATATCAACTCAGTTCGAAGCAATAGGCAAGTCATGTGACAACTGGCGAGCCAGGTAAGTAAAAATGCATTGCATAACTTTTATAGGATTATCACTGTTACACACTGCACAAGTCCCATCAAAGTTGGGGCAACTGTAGGCACTGCATTTTTGCATGTAAGTCCCAATGATGAGTCTCATATGGAGACACTACCTCTTTGATTGTGAAAGCCGCGGGAAATGAACGTCGGAAGGGAAAAGTCAAGAATTGACACATTGTTGGGTTTAACTCGTTGGATTAGCTTCGGGCTTGCTTGTTGGACCTCCGTTTCAAAACACAAACCTTAGCCCAAACCCCCACAAAGCACAACCAAGCCCACACACCACTAAGACACACACCAAGCCCACTAAATGGACCAAGCCCACACGCCCAAATAGACCATAAGCCACACGCCCATACACCTCCCTAAATAACAAAAATCACATTAAACACATGCATAAATCTAGCCAAATCCCCTTCCTAAATTAAATAAATACCATGGATCCCTTGCCTAATTAAACCAAATCATATCCCTAACTAAAAAAGAATAAATCAAATTAAATCAAATCACTTCCCTAATTAAAAGATTTTTTCCGTATCAAATACTAATTAAAAAGATATCCCATTAATGCACAAATCATTTCCCTATTCACACAAGGTAAACCCATCCCTTTTCCTATAAAAAGCACCCTTATCCCGACCTTTGGAACCCTAGATTATTCTCACAAAAAATCACAAACGAAAGAAATAAACCCTAGCTCAACACTCAGCAACACCACGCCCCAAAGAACTCACGTCATTAACTCACGTACTGACCCTCCACACGCCTAGCCCACCAACCTCAACTTCACGTCATCTTGCCCACTCAATTCGCAAGCCCTCACACACCAAAATCTCATTTCAACGTCAGCTGCCCAATTACCAATTCATGTAGCTTGCTCCACGCACCATAAGCCCACGCCACTCACTGCCCAATTACCAATTCACGTAGCTTGCTCCTCGCCCCATAAGCCCATGTAAGAAGCCATCAAACATGTCCTTGTCTGCGCCACTCACTGCCACTTGCCTTCACGTAGTTTGCTCCATGCACCATAAGCCCACAATTCACACCATTGCCTCGCGTAACCAACCAACATCCTTGTCTTCACCAACCTGCTCCACACGCCCTAAATCACCGCACAATTCCTACCTCTCACTGCCTAAACTGCACGCAAAATATACCCTAAAACTGCAGCAATACGACCCCCTTAACTGCCACATAACCCTTCCAAAACCGCAACCCAAACCAATCCAAATAACCCATAAAAAAATCCCTAAATTACCTTAAAACAGAGACCAGAAAATACAGAGAAAATAGCAGTGAAATGGAGTGAAAACAGGAGCTCAAACAGCGAAACAGTGAGGAAAAACATTGGATTAGTGAACCAGGAAAGTTACGGAATATCAACCCTTCCGATGGCCGTGTAACGCGCTTTCAAGAGACGACAAAAGAGGTTAGACCTGAGGCACCTTATTTATTTATCATCTTTCGTTTCTTTTATTTATTTTAATATACTATCACATGAGAGTCGTTTATTGAGGTATGACATGAATTCCGGATGAACGGAATGCGTGTTCTCTTTTGTGGTATATCGGATGGAAACTTGGACGTAAATTCCATAGCCGATTCCGAATGGACGGTATTTCGGTTTGCACTCGGGACACAATGCCACGTACCGCTTGAGAGACACGTATTTCGTTTCATCCAAACTTTGTATTTGAGCATGATTAGGTTGCTAGTATGTTATTTATTATTTACGCATGATTTAATTATTTGATTTCGCATTAGGAACTTAGTTTACGTTTATGTTTAAATGGTCGTTTATTTGTTCTTCGTGTTCAATGATTCAACATGCTCGTTGTGTGGTGCTATATGCTTGCCGTTATAATGACTTACTTTCAAAGCATGCCAACTTAGACATAAGATTTACTTTCATGAATGAGAACTAGATCTAAGTCACCTTTGAGCATAAATGTTAAGTAGATTCGGTTAGTTTATTGCACAAATCATATAATTACAAGCGACATAAGTAAGGGACCATTCCGAACCCAATGGTTTGAGGTCTTCCCTTGCGAGGGGTAAGTGCGGCCTTAAATCACATTTTCCCGGTTCATACCGGGTGGTGACTCCATGTTATTTCTCCGGTTTAGTTCCCCCGCGGGCTATTCCGTAGTCCCAACTAGGCCGCGAGCCTAGAACGGCGTCACTGATTTCTGTGTCCTACACGCATGCCACACCGTAAATCATGGGCGTCGCGACGCCAAAGGCTATAGCATCGCGACGCCGGAGGCCTATCGACGCCTATAAATTCAGCTCAGTTTTCTCATTTCAGATGTACCTTCCTCTCTGAATTCTCTGAAGTAAATATGGAGTTTTCTATCTAGTTTCTTTTAAATTTTAGTTTTGTAATTAATTTTAATTACGTTCTGTAATAATAGTAATTTACTTTCTTTACTTTTACAGTTTTTACTATTCACCATGAGGAGGTAACTTCCCCCTGCTAGGGTGAAAGGTAATTCTTTTACTATTGCTATTTAGATTAATCTCTCTTAAATATAATATATTCACTATTTAAAATTTGACTTAATGAGGATACCGCTATATTGGTCGGTTGGTAATTCATTTTAAACTGGTTTAAACTTGACTAAGCAAGGATACCGCCAGATTGGTCGGTTGGTAATTAAATTTTCTTACCGTCTATATGGCAGGTTATTTTGGTTCCGTCTTTATGGCTGGTTGGACTTAATTTGACTTAATCAGGTTACCGCCTATATGGCTGGTTGGTAAAATAATCACAAGTTAATATATTATATTAAGGGAGATATATAAAAAGTAAATAGTAAAAGTTGATCCTTTTACCTTAGCATTTTATTTTATTGTAATTTAATTTTCAGCTTTTACTTTATCGCAATTACTTTTCATTATTTTTATTTTATGTCTTTTACTTTTATGTTTTTACTAGCCCTAGTTATGTGTCGTAACTAAGTTAGTTATCTGGGGTTGTGATGAATTCTAATATCACCGGTTTATAAGTTGTTATTTTATAGTTTGTGTAATTTAAAGGTTTACTTATTAAGTCTTAAGCTTAATGCGTCTTGTTAATTGGCCACTAATAAGATTGATCTGGTAAATCTAAAATAAACTTGACAAAGGAATATTAGATTTCAGCCTTAGACTTAATAGCCCACGATCTTCCTTGAGGATAGATAACCCTTTAATAGATTTCCTTACATGATAGACATATACATGTCGGGCAGGGGTAGCCATAATTGAAACTTAAACTTAATGAATTCAGGTAATTTGGTTGACATAGACATATGGTTCAACTGGGTTATACTGGGTATTTGCGTCTGACCATCGACAGAGGCTTCGTATAATTTAGTGTTCCAGGTTAGTAAACCGATTTATTACACAAACATGAAATAACCACTTCTCTTTTAAAAGATATTAGAAAGATTCACAACCCTAGATAGTTTTCTAATATTCAATTTTCTTAAACCTACTTTCGTGTAATTTTATTTACTTATTTTTAAATTTAAAATCTTCAGCATTTCAAATCAATCAATCAACTTGTTAGATACTAGTAATCATTTGACCTCATAAAATTAATATATTAGGTATTAAGTCCTCGTGGGATCGATATTTTTTATACTACTTGAACGATACGTGCGCTTGCATTATACGCATGTGTGTAAGCATCGGTCAAGTTTTTGGCACCGTTGCCGGGGACTTATTTATCTTTCACTATTAGCTTTGGGGTTAGATATGTTACTTGTATGTAATTTCTTTTTACTTATTGTTTTTGTTTTCTTGTGTTTCAGGTTCTCAGAAACTACATGAGACGAACCAGAAGCTTTAAACTCCGACCGCTTGACCCAGAAATTGAAAGAACCATCAGACAGTTGAGAAGGGAAAGGCGAGAAGGCCAATAAGCAATCATTAACATGGAACCTGAACCTTTGAACATTGCACCACCGATTCCCATTCGAGACAGAACCATTACGGTGGTTGTCGGACTCATTTCTTGTATTGTACTTCCTCCCTTACCAGCTAATGCGGGTGACATCAAAACATGCATCCAGATGATTCAGCAGTCAGTACAGTTCGGGGAAATGCAACTGGAGATCCTAATGCCCACATCAGCAACTTCCTGGAAGTTTGCAGTACTTTCAATTACAACCGAGTAGCTGAAGAAGCAATGAGACTGCGGGTTTTTCCATATTCCCTGAAAGACATAGCTAAAGCTTGGCTACATTCGTTACCAGCGGGTTCCATCACAACTTGGAACACTCTAGCCACCAAATTCCTTGCAAAGTACTTTCCACCAGCCAGAACTGTAAAGTTGAGGAATGACATCACATCCTTCGTGCAACAAGAATCAGAATCCCTTTGCGAAGCTTGGGAAAGATTCAAAGATTTACTCCGGAAATGTCCTCATCATGAGATCACAAAGTGGCTACAAGTCCAAACCTTCTACAATGGACTTTCTGGAATAATGAGAACCACAATTGATGCTACTGCTGGAGGAGCTTTGATGGCAAAATGAGAAGATCAGGCCTGGGACTTAATTGAAGAAATGACCAACAATAATTCACTATGGCCAACAGAAAGGAGCATGATCCAAAGAATCGCAGGAATTTATGAAGTTGGAGCCAACACAGCACTAAATTCCAAGCTGGATATGATTTGCAAAAATCTGGAAACTCTTAACATAAATGTTAATGGTGGATCCACAAGTTCACCATTTAGAGGAGTACCTGAGTCAGAATCTTACAACCAACAAGAAGAGACAGTGAACTATGTTAACAATTTCAACAGACAGTGGAACAATCCATATTCCAACACCTATAACCCAGGGTGGAGGAATCACCCCAATTTCGCATGGAGCAACAATTCAGGGCAAAAGAACTACCCACCACCTGAATTCCAACAACCAAATAAAAGCCAGAAGCATGAAAAAAACCAGGAATAATATAAGTGATGGCCCAGTTGAAGAAGCAAGAAGCAAAATACGATGCTTTAGCAGCTATGGTTCAAAATCAAGTAGCATTGAATCAAAACCATTCAGCCTCTATCAAAGCACTGGAGAATCGAATGGGAAAACTGGCCAATGCTCAGAGTTACAGACCGCTAGGTAATCTTCCCAGCAATACAGAACCAAATCCAAGGAACCAAGGGAAGGAGCAATGTCAAGCCATCACCTTGAAAAGCGGTACTGAAATCAACAAAGATATTGGAATCAAGGAAACAATTGAGGAAGTTTCAAAAGATGCAGTGCCACAGATGGAGGAAAAAGAAGCAAAGGAAAAAGAAAAAAATCAGATCACTCCACCTCCACCTTTTCCACATCGACTTTAGAAAAACAAACTGGACAAGCAGTTTGCTCGATTTCTGGAGGTATTCAAAAAGCTTCACATCAACATTCCATTTGCAGAAGCCTTGGAAGAAATGCCCAGCTATGTAAAATTCATGAAAGACATTCTTTCACGAAAATGGAGATTGGGAGATTACGAGACAGTAGCATTGACGGAAGAATGCAGTGCCATCATTCAGAGGAAACTTCCCCCAAAGTTGAAAGATCCTGGCAGTTTCACTGTCTCATGCACCATTGGAGAACACTATATCGGTAAGGCTTTACGTGACTTAGGTGCAAGTGTTAATTTGATGTCTTTTTCTATTTACAGGAAACTGTAAATTGGAGAAGCAATGTCTACCTCAGTCTCATTACAACTTGCTGATAGAACGCTCGCATTTCCAAAAGGTGTTGTTGAAGACGTGCTGGTCAAAGTCGACAAACTCATTCTTCCAGCAAATTTCATTATCCTTGACATGGAAGAAGAAAAAGATGTACCTATCATCCTTGGAAGACCATTCTTGGTGACAGGACAAACTGTGATTGATGTAGAAAAATGAGAACTGACCATGAAAGTTCAAGACCAAGAAGTTACCTTCAATGTTTTCAAAGCCTTGAAATTCCCGAGCGATGAAAAGGAAGAAGAATGTTTCAGAATTGATGTTGTTGATAGTATCGTTCAGGATACTGATACAACTCCCACGGACAAACTTGAAGCTTGCATCACCAACATGACTGACAACGAGCTAGATGCTGAAATCTTGGAATGTATCAACTACCTTGACAAACGATTCTGATTCAAAGCGATACCACAAGTGGAAAGCCTGGAACTGCTAAAGAAATATTGAATCAAGCCTTCGATTGAAGAACCAACACAGTATGCATTTCTTGGAAACTCTTCTGAATTATCTGTTTTTATTTCTTCTTCACTAACATTGGAGCAGAAAGAAAAGTTGATGAGAGTATTACGAGAGCACAAAAGAGCCATTGGCTGGACTATAGCAGGCATTCGAGGCATTACTCCATCATTTTGCATGCACAAGATTCTAATGAATGATGAGAACAAACCCACAGTGGAGCATCAATGGAGACTCAATCCAATCATGAAGGAGGTCATAAAGAAAGAAATCATCAAATGGTTGGATGCTGGCATCATTTACCCCATCTCAGATAGTACTTAGGTGAGTCATATGCAGTGTGTGCCGAAGAAAGGAGGAATCACTATGGTTACCAATGAAAAGAATGAGCTAATCCCAACCAGAATGGTGACTGGATGGAGAGTATGCATGGACTACCAAAAGCTGAACAAAGCAACACGGAATGACCATTTTCCGCTGCCATTCATTGATCAGATGCTGGACAGACTGGCGGGACATGAGTTCTATTGTTTTCTAGATGGATATTCAGGGTACAATCAGATTGCCATCGCACCAGAAGATCAGGAGAAAACTACCTTTACATGTCCCTATGGTACTTTTGCTTTCCGTAGGATTCCATTTGGATTATGTAATGCTCCTGCCACATTTCAGCGTTGCATGATGGCCATATTCTCAGACATGCTGGAGCATAGTATGGAAGTTTTCATGGATGACTTCTCTGTGTTTAGAGACTCTTTTGACCACTGCTTGTAAAATTTGGAACAAGTGTTACAAAGATGTGAAGATACCAATCTGGTACTCAATTGGGAGAAATGCCACTTCATGGTGCAAGAAGGCATTGTTCTTGGACACCATATCTCACAAAAGGGAATTGAGGTAGACAAAGCAAAGATTGAAACAATTGAAAAACTACCTCTGCCGATATCTATCAAAGGGATTCGGAGCTTTCTCGGACATGCAGGTTTTTACTTGACATTTATCAAAGACTTTTCCAAGATTGCTAAACCTTTGTGCAATCTTCTGGAGAAGGATTTGCCTTTCAACTTCACCAAAGAATGTCAGGAAGCTTTTGAGATCTTAAAACAAAAGCTGATTTCTGCCCCCATCATTGTAGCACCAGACTGGACCCTTCCATTTGAAGTAATGTGCGATACTAGTGATTTTGCTGTAGGTGCAGTTTTGGGACAACGCAAAGCAAAGATTTTCCACACCATTTACTACTCCAGCAGAACTCTGAATAAAGCTCAACTCAACTACACAACCACTGAAAAGGAGTTGCTCGCAGTTGTGTACGCTTTTGACAAATTTCGCTTCTATCTGCTGGGTCCCAAAGTGGTGGTCTACACAGATCATTCAGCAATCAAATATCTGATAACAAAGAAAAATGCCAAACCCAGATTGATCCGTTGGATACTTCTTCTGCAAGAATTTGACGTGGAGATCAGAGACAGGAAAGGGACAGAAAACCAAGTGGCAGATCATCTATCGAGGCTCGAGAATGGAGAAACAGATGGCAAAGATTTATCAATCAAAGAAACTTTTCTAGATGAACAGTTGTTTGCCATGAAACAACAAGATGACCCTTGGTATGATGACTATGTCAACTACATTGTGTCAGAAAAATGGCCGTTAGAATGGACAACTCAGCAACGGAAGAAATTCTTCAAAAAAGTCAAGCATTATATCTGGGATGAGCCGTACATATTCAAACGATGTGTTTATCAATTATTGAGACGGTGTGTTCCACAAGAGAAGGTCAACAGTGTTCTTCAACACTATCATTCGTCATCATACGTCGGACACTTCAGCGGAAATAAAACTGTAGCAAAAGTCCTACAATCAGGTTTGTTCTGGCCCACTATTTTTAAATATGCTTATCTTTTTGCTCTTCAATGTGACAGGTGCCAGAGAATAGGGAATATTTCGAGGAGAAATGAAGGACCATTGCAAAACATTCTAGAAGTGAAGATATTCGATGTGTGGGGTCTAGATTTCATGGGACCCTTTGTTCTATCATTCGGAAACCTGTACATCCTGGTTGTTGTAGACTACGTTGTTGGACAATTATGACCCATAGCATCACTATTTGTACAGATCATGGTGTTGTTGTATAAATTAACTATGTGACAAAGGAGATTGCACTCTTATCATTTGTGATTAGATCACCTAGATATATAAATGATAGGAGGTCCCTATTTTGCTCCTGGATTGAGAATGATATGAGACAGTATCAATCCACGAAGGATAAATCATTAAACATCCCTAGTTAGAGCATTATCGAGATTGGACATCGATGAATGCATAAAAGACTAGTATTACACTAGTACGCGTTGTGAGGGCACAACGGCATAGTTCTCATATATTTGGGTATAGGATACTCATGCAAGTGTAATAGGAGGTTGTGTTTCACCGATGGTATGGGAAACAGCTTTGCTCTGGATAGACCCCCTCAGAATTCCATTGGTAGTATGACTATGTGTCTATGGAAATCCGAAATCAGGGTAGGTGTATTTGGTCTTAACCTGAGACTTGCACCGCTATTACTTGCGACAATCAATATACTTTGGTTGCAGTCGTCCAGGGCTTTAACAGGTTCTGTGTACGCCAATGTTGGGTATATTGAGAATCGTAGTGTGTTGGGTGTGATGTCAAGACGGAAGTGTCACTCCAGTCATATGGAGATGATGATCGCGTAGGGATACAGAACTGGTTCTCTAAAAAGGTTGCAACCGTCGGGATAATATGACTTGGTCATGATTATCTGATATTAAAGAGATTAGTTGCTCCTAATCTGATATATGCTTCGTATGGGGCAGATATTATTCCAGCCCTATCCCTAGTCGTAGTATTATCGAGACTGGACATCGATAATGCGGAATAGGCTAGTATTGCACTTGTGGGCGTTGTGAGGGCACAACAGTATAGTTCTCATATATTTGGGTATTGGATACTCATGCAAGTGCGATAGGAGGTTGTGTTTCACCGATGGTACGGGAAACATCTTCGCTCTGGATAGACCCCTCGGAATCCCATTGGTATTATGACTATGTGTCTATGGGAGTCCGACATCAGGGTAGGTGTGTATGGTCTTAACCTGAGACTTGCACCGCTAATGCTTACGACAATCAATATGCTTTAGTTGAGTGTTGTTAATTATAGTAACCAACAATGCTATCAGAGCTAGGTTTAAGCATGAAATACATTAGGGTTAATTTGGGGAAAATTGATTGAAGCATGTTCTTGTGGAATTGGATGCTAAAGTATGCTTATATGTATGTTATTTGATATATTACATGATCAATTTTAACAAAAATGCATTGGATGAATTTTTCCCCAAAATGTTGTCTTCGCCGAATGTGGAGGTGCTTCCATTGGATTGGAATTTTTCATGCATGAGCTTATTTGATGACTTGATCATGTATTACTTCATATTACAAACATTTAAGCACACTCAAATCATCCAATGAACTTGTGCATGCAAAAATTCAATTTAATGGAAGTGCCTCACATTCGGCCAAGACATCAATTTTGGGGAAAAATCATCCAATGCTTTTTCTCAAAATTAATCATGTATTATATCAAATATCATACATTTAAACATGCTTAAGTCATCAAATAAGCTCATGCATGAAAAATTCCAATCCAATGGAAGCACCTCCACATTCGGCCAAGACAACATTTTGGGGAAAATTCATCCAATGCATTTTTGTTAAATTGATCATGTATATATCAAATAACATACATATAAGCATACTTTAGCATCCAATTCCACAAGAACATGCTTCAATCAATTTTCCCCAAATTAACCCTAATGTATTTCATGCTTAAACCTAGCTCAAAGATACCATTGTTGGTTACTATAATTAGTCCCAAGGAAAGATTAAGCAATAGAAATACAATAAACATACATGCAAAGCTTGAAGGATGGCGGAAACATACTTACAAAGCTATGTCACGAAAATGGTGATGAGGATCGTTGAGCCTCCAAGGATGAAGTTTCGGCCAAGCAAGAAGTTGGAGAGAAGCTTCAAATCTTTGAGTATTCCAAGCTCCAAATGCGTTTCCCTATCACCTCTTTTGATCCAAACCGACAAGGACGACTTCAAGTCGCAATCCGGGTACATTTTTTGTTTGAATAACGGGGCGGTGAGCTGGAAATCTCCAAGCAAGATATTGTTGTCGATTCAACAACTGAAGCGGAGTACATTGCTGCGTCGGAAGCAGCAAAGGAGCAGTTTGGATCCGAAAGTTCCTAATTGGATTAGGAGTAGTTCCATTAGCCAGCTGAGCCCGTTCCATTGTATTGTGACAATAACGGGGCTATAGCACAAGCTAAGGAACCAAGGTCTCATCAACGATCCAAGCATGTTCTTCGGCGTTACCATCTGATTCGGGAAATTATACATCGTGGCGATGTAAAGATCGAGAAGGTCGCATCAGATAACAACATCGTCAGCGGATCTGCAATGTTGTTATCTAATGCGACCTTCTCGATCTTTACATCGCCACGATGTATAATTTCCCGAATCAGATGGTAACGCTGAAGAACATGCTTGGATCGTTGATGAGACCTTGGTTCCTTAGCTTGTGCTATAGCCCCGTTATTGTCACAATACAATGGAACGGGCTCAGCTGCTAATGGAACTACTCCTAATCCAATTAGGAACTTTCGGATCCAAACTGCCTCCTTTGCTGCTTCCGACGCAGCAATGTACTCCGCTTCAGTTGTTGAATCGGCAACAGTATCTTGCTTGGAAGATTTCCAGCTCACCGCCCCGTTATTCAAACAAAAAAATGTCCGGATTGCGACTTGAAGTCGTCCTTATCGGTTTGGAAACTTGCATCGGCATACCAGATACCACAAGATCTCCTTCTCCGTAAATTAAGAAAGCATCCTTAGTTCGTCTAAGATACTTAAGGATATTCTTAACTGCCATCCAGTGACCTTCACCTGGATCGGCCTGATAGCGACTGCACATGCTCAAAGCATATGACACATCAGGTCGTGTACATATCATGGCATACATGATCGATCCGACTGCCGAGGCGAACGGTATCCGACTCATGTTATCTCTCTCTTCTTGTGTCTTAGGACACATGTTCTTAGATAGAGATATACCACGTAACATCGGCATCAATCCCTTCTGGGATTGATCCATGCTGAATCGCTTCAACACTTTGTCAATATATGTACTCTGGGAGAGTCCAAGCAGCTTTCTAGATCTATCCCGGTAGATCTTTATTCCCAGAATAAAGGCTGCTACTCCCAGATCTTTCATGGAGAATTTTAATGAAAGCCAAGCTTTCACCGACGTTAACATGGGAATGTCATTGCCTATGAGCAATACATCGTCACATAAAGGACAATAAAGTCAGTGCTCTCCCACTAACCTTCTTGTATACACAAGGGTCATCTTCGTTTTGCACGAAATTATATTCTTTTATGATTTCATCAAAACGCTGATTCTATGATCGTGATGCATGCTTCAATCCATAAATGGATCGATTTAACTTACAAACCTTGTTTGCAAGTCTAGGTACGATAAAACCCTCAGGCTGTTGCATATAAACATCCTCCAAAAGGTTTCCGTTAAGGAAAGCGGTTTAACGTCCACCATTCCATGCATCTCGTAATCGAAATATGCAGCTATTGCAAGCATTATCCGAATGGATTTAATCATGGCAACGGGCGAGAAAGTTTCGTCATAATCAATACCATATTGTTGACGATACCCCTTGCTACAAGCCTAGCTTTGTACGTTTGTACGTTGCCATCCATGTCGGTCTTCTTCTTGAAGATCCATCTGCATCCAATAGGCTTTACGCCTTCTGGTGCATCAACCAGTGTCCAAACTTGGTTGGCATACATGGAATCCATCTCGGACTTCATGGCATCTTGCCATAAAGCGGAATCAATATCCTGTATTGCTTCCTCATACGTAGACGGTTCATTATCCTCAATAAGATTAATATCCACATGAGGTGAGATCAGGTACCCATACCTCTCAGGTACTGTCTGACTCTCTCCGACCTACGCGGTCCTTGTGTATATGAAGATTGTGGTACAGACTCATCCTGGATGGTCTGTTCATGTTCTGTCGTTGATTCATTGCCAGGAACAGTATCACTACGATTTTCATCAAGCTCACTTTCCTCCCACTTACCACTGCATCTAGGAATTCCTTCTCAAGGAAAAATGCATGTAGAGCAACAAATACTTTGTTCTCTTGTGGGTGATAGAAGTAATATCCTTTGGTTTCCTTAGGATATCCCACGAAAAGGCATTTATCTGATTTGGGTTCTAGTTTGTTACCTTCCAAACGTTTAACATATGCCCAGCATCCCAAAATCTTCAGGAAAGAGAAACCTGGTTTTCTCCCTGTCCATATCTCAAATGGAGTCTGTTCAACAGACTTTGACGGAACCTTATTCAAAATAAGTACTGCACTGTTTAAAGCGTATCCCCAGAGGGATATAGGTAGCTCAATGAGACTCATCATCGACCTTACCATGTCTAACAAGGTACGGTTTCTCCGTTCAGACACACCGTTTAACTGCGGTGTTCCAGGAGGAGTCCACTGTGAAAGAATACCATTTTCTTTCAAGTAATCTTGAAACTCATAACTTAAGTATTCGCCACCACGGTCCGACCGCAATGTTTTAATACTCTTGCCTGTTTGTTTTTTTACTTCGTGTCGAAAACTCTGAATCTCAAAAGTTTCCGACTTGTGTCTCATTAGATACACATAACCATAACGAGATGCATCATCCGTATAAGGTTACTAAGAAAGTAATGATATCCACCTTAGCCTAGCTAGACATGGGCCCACATACGTCACTATGAACGAGGGCTAACAGTTCTGTGGCACGTTCACCTTTACTACTAAAAGGTGATTTAGGCATTTTGCCTAAAAGACAAGATTCGCAGACATCATATGAATTAAGATCAAATCCGTCCAAGTACCCACTCTTCGAAAGTGTGGATATGCGAGTCTTGTTGATGTGTCCTAGACGACAATGCCACATGTAATCTTCATCTTTTAGATTACTCCTTTTGAGCCTTTTGTTTGTTATTTTTGTTGGAAATTCTAATCCATGTCCCAAGATCAAAAGAGCAAACAAAACATATAAATGAATGAACAATATTGAAGTATGGCGGAATCATACTCACAAAGATCGGAATGCGGATGCGTTGATGAAACAAAAATTTTCTCCTTTGTGCAGTGAGGGTTTCGGCCAAACAGAAAAGAGAAGCTCCAAGCAATTTTTGATCCTTCCAAGCTCTAAGATTAGTTTCCCATAACACCTTGTATGATCCCTTGATGGTGCTAGCCTTGTGTGTGATTTTATGTTCCAAACAAACACAAATTCTTCAAGTTTTGCAACAAAACATAAAAGTGGAGAGGGCTGTGAGAGCTCACAGTTTCAGTCATGAGAGAATAGGAGAGAGTATTATGATTTTTGTTACAAAATCATTTATATTTATGCCATAATATTTATTAAATTAATAATAAACTTATGACACAAATCATGCAATGGCTTAGAGTGTCAAACACTCAAACTCCATGCAAAACCATTGAGTGTATTGTACACTATCACCATGCAATGTATTAACAATTAAATAATGCATAAAATGACATGTGTCATGTGGGCCCCACACAAACCAAATGAAAGTGGGCCCACGCGTACTCACGCGTTCGGGTTCGATATTTCCGAAATACCGAACTTTCGTCGCGACGTTAATTAAATCGAATTTAAATAAATAATTGCGCCTAGCGAAATTATTATTTACGTCGCTAACGAATTAATTCTAAATTAACTCGTTTGCCCGAATTAAAATCTAATTTTAATTTCGCGTCGAAATCGAATTTCGATTATTATATCGAATATAATAATTTTACGATTAATTCCAAATTAATCGTTCTCTCTCTATGTATAGTACTTTATCCAAGATAAAGTCTCTCCGTAATTAATCCAAGATTAATCGAGTTTGAATCATACGTCATTGGTGAATCTTCGGGAAGCGACCCAAGAGATCTCTGGATATGTTGGCAGTAAATACGGCCGTCAGATTATCCGAACACGTACGTACCAAGTACTACGTTTTTACCGATTTACAAGACAAGGTTAGCCTCTAGCAAAACGCCATGCCTACCCAATTCACCAGAAATATTCTTATTGGAATATAAGATCTATAACAGGCGTAGTATACCGTAGTATAGTGTATACTGATCCAGTATCGGATGATCACATGTAAGGCCTGGGGCTGGAGATGTGTCTGCCCCGTACGATACATATATCGGACATCAAGCAACTAGTCTCTTTGAATCGGATAATCCTGACCTTGTCATATTATCCCGATGGTTGCAACCATTATAGAGTACTAGTTCTGTATCCTGCGCGATCATCATCTCCATATGTCTGAAGTGATACTTCCGTCTTGACATCACACCCAATACACTACGATTGCCGATAAACCTAGAAGAGGTGTACACAGAACCTGTTAAAGCCCTGGACGACCAAAACTAAAGTCTACCGATTGTCGCAAGTACTAGCGATGCAAGTCTCAGGTTAAGACCATATGCACCTACCCTGAAGCGGACTCCCATAGACACGCAGACATACTACCAATAGGATTCCGCGGGGTCTATCCAGAGCGAAGCTGTTTTCCGTACCATCGGTAAAACACAACCTCCTACCGCACTTGCATAAGTATCCAATACTCAAATATATGAGAACTATGCTGTTGTGCCCTCACAACACGCACAAGTGCAGTACTAGTCTATATCCGCATTATCGATGTCCAATCTCGATAATACTATGACTAGGGATATTTAATGATTAAACCTTTATGGATTGATACTGTCTCATATCATCTCAATCCGGAATTAATCATAGGGACTTTTACCATTTATATATCAAAGTAAATAAATTACAAAACGGTAAAAGGCAATTTCATTACTACATAGTTAATTTTGTACAATAATACAAATCATTTACAAAATAGTGACGCTATGGGTCATGACTGTCTAACAATCTCCCACTTGGCCTATAGCCAGTCACTCAAGCATCTAATACCTGAACTATGTACATGTCGCTCAAACTTTTCCCGAGGAATAGCCTTCGTCAGCGGATCTGCAATATTATCCTCTGATGCGATCTTTTCGATCTTCACATCACCACGATGTATGATCTCTCGAATCAGATGGAATCGTCGAAGAACATGTTTGGATCGTTGATGAGACTTTGGTTCCTTAGCCTGTGCTATAGCCCCGCTATTGTCACAATACAATGGAACGGGCTCAGCTGCTAACGGAACTACTCCTAATCCAATTAGGAATTTACGGATCCAAACTGCCTCTTTTGCTGCTTCAGCTGCTGCAATGTACTCCGCTTCAGTTGTTGAATCGGCAATAGTATCTTGCTTGGAAGATTTCCAGCTCACTGCTCCGTTATTCAAACAAAATATATACCCAGAATGCGACTTAAAGTCGTCTCTGTCGGTTTGGAAACTTGCATCGGTATACCCAGATACCTCAAGTTCTCCATCTCCATAGATTAAGAAAGCATCCTTAGTTCTGTTAAGATACTTAAGGATACTCTTAACCGCCATCCAGTGATCTTTACCTGGATCGGCCTGATATCGACTGCACATGTTCAAAGCATGGGACACATCAGGTCGTGTACATATCATGGCATACATGATCGATCCGACTGCCAGCAACCTCAAATCTTCAGGAATGAGAAACCCGGTTTCTTACCTGTCCATATCTCATATGGTGTCTGTTCAACAGACTTTGACGGAACCTTATTCAAAATAAGAACTGCACTGTTAATGCATATCCCCAGAAGGAAATTGGCAGCTCAGTGCGACTCATCATCGACCTTACCATGTCCAACAAGGTACGATTTCTCCGTTCGGACCCACATTTAATTGTGGTGTTCCAGGAGGAGTCCACTGTGAAAGAATACCATATTCTTTCAGGTAATCTTGAAACTCATTACTTAAGTATTCGCCACCACGGTCTGACCGTAATGTCTTAATACTCTTGCCTGTTTGTTTTTCAACTTCGTGTCGAAACTCTTTGAATTTCTCAAAAGTTTCCGACTTGTGCGTCATTAGATACACATAACCGCACGTGATGCATCATCGGTAAAGGTACGAAGTATCGATATCCACCTCTAGCCTGGCTAGACATGGGCCCATAAACGTCACTATGAACGAGGGCTAACAGTTCAGTGGCACGTTCACCTTTACCGCTAAAAGGTGATTTAGGCATTTTGCCTAATAAGCAAGATTCGCAAACGTCATATGAATTTGGATCAAATCCGTCCAAGTACCACTCTTCGAAAGTGGGATATGCGAGTCTTGTTAATGTGTCCCAGACGACAATACCACATATAAGTTTCATCATTTGGATCACTCTTTTTAAGCCTTTGTTTGTTAATTTATATGTAGGAGATTCATTTATATTCAAAATATAAAGACCATTATTTGCAACTGCAGTGCATATTTCTGCATCATTTTTATATAAATAACACCCAGTGTTTCTAAATAAAAGTGTACCCATTTCGGGTTAACAAGATACAGATATAATATTCCTAGTCAAACTAGGTACATAATAACAGTCATTAGTTTAAGTACATGCCCCGAGGGCAGTTCTAATACAAAAGTGCCCACGGCCAAAACAGCAACAGGAGTTCCGTTTCCAACCGTAGATCAATCTCCCCTGAAGCCAGAGTCCTGCTGTTCTGCAGATCCTGCACATCAGTACATATATGAGAACCACAACCAGAATCAAAAATCCAATTTTTAAAACTAGAAGTAGCCATGTTTATTTCAATAACAAACATACCAGAGGTCGGTGCCTTGCCCGCCTGATCTCCCTTCTGATCGCCTTGTTCATGCGGCAGTCACGCTTCCAGTGACCTCTTTTGCCGCAGTTAAGGCATATGTCTTGTGACTTGTTCCTCGGCTTTCCCGAAGCCATCGGCATCTTGGCCTTGCCTTGTTCTTACGCTTCTTTTTTTCACCCCTCCAGTTGCCTTGGGCCCAGCCCTTGACGTCTGAGAGGTCGATGCAAAGTGCGCCTCGCGCTTGTTGCCTTTAAGAAGCTCTTTCTCTGACTCCTTAAGAATGGACAATAGCTCTCCAAGAGTATCGTCCGTATCCATCAACTTGTAGTTGATGATAATCTTCTTCCAAGTATCGGGAAGTGACTGTAAAAGCATGTCTACAGTCAGCTCAGCCTCCAAGACTATTCCCATCTTGGACCAGCTCATCAATGTCAGCTATCATTTGAGTCCCGTGGGCCTCAACTGAAGCGCCATCAGTCATACGGGAGCGAAAGAGTTTCTTCACCAACTCATACCTCTCCATCCGCTTATTAGTGCGGTGAAGATCCTTTAGTCTAGCCATCATATTATAAGGATCCAAGTCCCTATTCTGGCGACGAAAGTGTTGAGTCATGGAAGCAAGCATGATCGACTGAGTTGTATCACAATCATCGCTATGAGTTCTCCATAACTCCAGCTCAAGTGGCTCAGTGGGCCTCGGCCCGAGAGGTCTCTGTATGGTGTACAACAGCCTCTCTGCCCCAAGGACTATCCTCAGGTTCATTTCCCAGTCAGCAAAGTTCGTGCCCTTAAATACATTATCACCCATGATTATGTCTCGGACATTTCCTTTGTTTGCCATCTTAACTACGATAGTCCAACTATCTAGTTAACGATATATGGGTACAGTCAAACTGTTACAAGAAAAATAACATTTATTAGTCCAACTAATGTTAAAATATGACGAAATAAATTTTGTAAGCGCGTAAAGCTAAGTATCTGAATGAAATTGCAAATTCAATACTAGCCTCCCACTATTTTCTACAAGTCTCTAACCCTCTGTCGAGTACTCGGGAAATCCAATTTCCTAGTGGGCTAGGATCCCGTTAAATAACACACAACCTTGACTTTTGCCAACAAGTTGTATGATATTTAACTAGGTAGATCTCGAAGATCAATTGGATCCCATCCAATTCCTAGATCCGTAGGTGGACATCCAAGTCCGAAACATATATATCTAATACATATGTCAATGTATCCAATACATTTTCCTAACCATTTCCTCTGAATCAACTAAGTCTTGGCTTTGGCACAACAAACTTAATGATTCCAGTTAAGCGGGACCCATTGACATGGAAAGTTTCGTAATCAATGTCGATGGACAAGAAGTGATCTTGACTTGGCCAACAATCACAACTTGGACAAGACACCGATATGGAACAAAACTCTCATGATTCAAATACATCCTCAATTGACAAAGGTCTTGACTTTGGCCAACAAACCAATGCCCATTTCGGATCTTGAGAAAGAATCACTCAACGGAAGGAAAATCGCTTAATATTGTTGAGGGATTTTCGTGTAATTGGCAACCAATTAATTTATCTTTGTTAGGTCTCATCATCATACACCATTAAGCATGCTTCTAAACATCATAAAGCGCGTAAAGTAAAGTAATAGCGATATACGGATGGATATGAACAACAACTTGTTCCTAGAATAAATCACTATCCTTTCTCTCCCCGCTAGAACTATTCTACTCTTACCCAATACATAATACAATAAGAGAAACCTCATTTACATTGAGGGGAATTAGGTGAGAAGAGAATACAAGAGACAATAAGAGAAAGGTGGACACGCAGGTCCAATTTATAAATTCTAAATTTACAATAATTTCTAAAATTACCCTTCCCTTCTAATATCCATCCGATATACACTATTCATACATTACATCCACATTCATTCATTCAAGGCATGTTATACAACCAATCAAATCCAATTAATTAGTCTTTAATTAGGTGACAATACAATGTTCAAACAATTGTTTGCATTTGAGGAGTCCAACTCAATTTGAGAATAAATACTTATAGTATGAATTCACGAATTATATCGAACTACTCGTCAAATCCAATTTAAGTCGTATTCAATACTAATCCTTATATTTAATTCCAAATTAAATATTTACACTTTTATTGTGCTTTTATGACTTAGATTCCAAATCTAATTCTATCGGGTCTCAAAGCCCAATCAACATCCAATGTCCGTTTAATTAAAGTCCGATGGGCTTTCAATTGATTCATTAGGCTTGGGCCTTGGTCAATGTGGGTCAAACCCATTTCCAAGCCCAATAAGGAATCACCCTCATTTGCCATAAAAATCAATATGAAGCCCATAAGGCCCAATTAAACATAAAAGCCCATTTATTACATTTGGACTTAATGGAGT
>SKCR01010782.1:0-22249 GCA_019454045.1 Zanthoxylum bungeanum
CCGGAGCTACCTCAATCCTAAGTAGGAATTTCTGACTGCAACTTCTCGGAAAAGAGAATGGACTCTATAATCCATTTGACTTCCAATGATTGAAACCAAAAATGAGATTCTCTCCAGAAAGGAAACAATAATATAGATTATGGTGTTTCCTTAGTTACAGAAGTTAACTCTAGCACATGGAACAGTACTGTCAAAGAGGAAAATGAGTCAAAATGATGTTAACCAATGTTTCTCTTTCAAATTGCAAGCTTGCCATGCATCTACAGGTCTATGATATGAATACCAGAGATGAATTACTAGTAATTAGTAAGATGTTTCTTTCTGACTAAACCCTACAACAGTGAAAACAATCCAGAGAAGGAATGTTAAACCTCTATTTTCTGGAGCTGCTACACTGGAAGCCTTACTTGGTGATCTTTCTCCACCATTATGAATCGCATCTTCAAGCCTGACAAGCCATTTAAAAAATGAATTGCATTACAAAAGAAAATACATACCAAAGGAGAGGTTCCATTAGTTTGGCGTCTCTGACCAGAATACACTTGACACTACAGTTTATGCAACATTACAAATTCAAAAATGTAAGAACTGTATTCCAGCATGATGCTGAAAAATCCAATAGGAATACTCATCAGCCAAGGTACCCAAGACATACAATACTGGTTTTCTATAGGAATAATGTCAAGTTCCATAAAGCACATGCAAAAATTTCTAATTGGTAAGTATTCCATCACTTCAACCTCAAATATCAAGTAGAACTGTATTCGTTTACCTGTTATGTTCATTTACTGTACCCATGTCATCACAATTCCCTTTAAGCATCAGCGATGTATGGAATACATTCTTATCCTGTTAGAAATCATTGGTATTTCAAATAAACAAGCAAATGAGTAAAGGAGAAATTTACTGCAGAGATAAAAGGTTACAAAAATAGAAGGTGCTTCAGTAGGAGACATATCAAGAAGATATTAATTAATGAAATGTCAAAGGCATTAAAAAAACTCAAAATATGAAACCAAAAATCAAAAGCAACAACTGTTAATTTAAAGACCATAATACTGAATGTCATGATTTAAATTGCTGACCTCTTGATTCATAGTAGCAATAGCATCCTGAATTCTCTGTAAGATAACTCCTAAATTCCCCACTTCCAAATGCAATGCCTGTTTATGAAGTATTTTCAAAGAAATTTGTAAATCGATAAACAAACATGCAGAAATCAAACAAAGAGTCAACGATTTAAAATCTACACCTCTTTCTCAGATATTAGATTCTGTATGACCACATCCTTTGCTGATATAGTTTTCTGAAGGTAAGACTTGTTAAGATAACAAGATAATAAGACAGACACTTATCTGAAAGTGCAACATGATTTTAGAAATGAAAAAATAATGATGTTCAATGCTTGTCTGGATATCTCTTCAATTTGAGTTTGACAGTTATTATTAAATTTTGCTGCTTCCAGCTGTGCTTCTAACTCTGAAATAATCTTATCTTTTCTTCTAAATTCATCCTCATCATTCTTCAATTTACTTTCCAGAAGACTGATCTTTTCTGCAGGAAATAGAACAAATCCCACATCAAAATTCATAAAAGTATTATGAAATAGGTGTTTTTTGGAATTTATAATTAATATTATGCAAAAAAATTACTTATTTACAGTATTTCTGACTTTCTGTATGTATTTAGATAACTTATGCTTTACCGTCACAAATTCCTGACTAATTCAAGTTCATATCAATAAAATAAAGTGAAACCATTACTCTGGTCCAGCCATGACAATACATTATGAGTAATCAAAATTATGTTATGCAAGCTCAAATCCCATCCAATAACCATATGAATTATCAACAAGCATCTCTGCAGAATCCCTATAAGAGATGTATTATAAAACATACAAGAGTAGAAGCAAGAGGTAGACATTTTTATTAGAAGAAAAGCTAACTAAGCCAGGTGATGGGATCTATGAATTACCAACAAATACTCTTTCAAATGCAGAGACCGTATCCATTTTGCTCCTTAAGCAAGCCACTGAAACAGCAAAGAGCATAAAAATGAATATTATACTGAAACTTTCATGAAATATTAAATAAACAGTCTATGCTGAATATTCACTCGAGGCGTACACCTTAAATCAGTAATAGTCAACAAAGCTACATGCCTAGTTCTTCTTTTTCACTTACGACACGTTCCACATTATCCACAACTTGCTTGATGGAGAATGCCTCCTTTTCTATTGAATCAAATAATTTCAAATGAGAGTTTATCTTCTGATATAGTACAGTGAGCTTCCTATCACTGGTTTCAATGGCACGTTTCATATCACAAGTTGATTCCTGCCAAAACATTTACATCAAAATAAACTTAAGATGAAGTCTCTAGATAATGAAACCTGAAGCATAGAATATCTAGCATAATTTATTAGTATTTGCAGTAAATCTTACCTCTCACATGCAAGGCATATCACAGAACCAAAATTGAATTTCTTCCCAAATATTTGGGTAGCCACAAGTACCAATATCCAAAAGTATCATATATAAAAGATTCACACGAGTAAAAGAAGTTAATTTAGATTATCAAACTACATATCTGGTTCCTGGATCATCAAGCTATAAAAGGACACTTAAAAACATAACAAGCTGTACCATATCTTAGCCGCCATAAATTCCTATAATTAAGCCATTTTACTAGTATTTTAAATTCTCCGGAAACAACGAGACAATTAAGTGAACAGACTATTATCAAGCACAAACCTCATAAGCATTTAGGAAATTTTCCCTATATTGAAGCAGTCTATTTATAGTTTCCTTCAACTCCTTTTGCTTGTTTTCAAGCAAAGCGTTGTCGTTTTCAAGGTAACTCACCTACAGCAACAAATGATATGTTTTTAAAAAAACTGCATTATCAATCATCTCTTTTAATTATTTTCACAAACAGGTTCAGCGCCAATATTGACAGACCTTTCTTTCGAGTTTTTGGCGCAGTTCATTAGACGAAGCTAATTCGGATTGCAATTCCTGCAAGTTTCTAGAATATTCCTCCTCAGTTTGCTTTTGTTTCTGTAATTTAAAAACTTGCAGTCAAATTTTCATGAAACAAAATCAAACCAAAAAATAAAAAAAATAAAATAAAAAAAGAGAGAAGAATTTCAGCACTTAACCTGGACTAAAAGATGAATTTGTTCGGTAGCCAAGTTTTCTTTATCCTAAAATTTCAAATAAAACCTTGAGAAAATTTTAGAAAATAGTTAATAGTAATAAGAGATGATTTATGATCGCATTAATGATGCGAAAGCTTACTCTGAGATGACGAGCTTCGGCGATTAGGGCTTGAAGCTGGAATTTGAATTTGGACAATTTCAGCAGCTCCATTTTTTTTCACTGTAAATTGTTCAGCGAATTGTTTTGATTATTAGTTGAAGATTGATTCTCCGGCGATGCCCGAATTGAAATCTCGACGGCTAATATTCCCGCCAAGTGGAGGATTTGATCATTTTGATTTAAAATATACACACACTTTACTGTCTTTTAAGGAGTACGTGGTAAATAAAAATAACAAATGATATTTATACTGAAAATACTGATACACTTTAATACACAATTTATATTATATAACCAACACAAATATACCACTTAATAAAAATTGACTTGGCATTAATAATAATTATCTCATAAATTTATAAATTATCTTATAAAAATATCCTCATTTAATATAGTATTTCTCCTATTATTAAAAAAAAAAAAGTCTTTTATTTATTTTATATTTTTCTTCCCTTACAATATCATTTTGAGGAATGTGAATCATTTCCAATAAGGTTGTTTACTTCATAAAATTGAATAAAAATGAGAATGGAAATGAGAGTGGGGCCCATAAATTTGGGAATGAGGAATGAGAATCTCATTCCCACCTCATTCTCATTATTGATGAGAATTACAATATTATCCCCAAGATAATTAATTAATATTAATTTATAAATAATAAATAAAATGTATCAATAATTAATAAAAAATAATATTAACTATTTTAATAAAATAATAATTTAATAAAAGAATATATTAATATTTTAATAATTTAATACATTAATAATTAATTAATAAAGTAATAATTAATTAATAAAGTAATAATTAATTAATACTTAAATAATATATAATTAATAAAAAATATTAATCAATAATTAATAAAAAATAATAATATTTAATATTTTAATAAAAAAATAATTTAACATTGAGTAATTTAATACATAAAAAATTAATAATAATTAATATATAATAAATTAATATATAATTATAACTAAGGGTATTTTTGTAACTTTTTAACAATTCATTCCGATTACTAGACAAAGTAAACACATCAATGGTAATAATGCTTCATTCCGATTCCAATTCCTACAGCTAAGTAAACAACTTATTCTGATTCCGATTTACCATTCTCATTCCAGCTCATTCTGATTCCATTTCATTCTGATTCCATCTCATTCCGATTACGAGTACGTAAACGCACCATAAATATATTTTTGAGTAATCCGCAATCAATTTTCAACTTTTTTTTGTCTTTTTCAGTGTTTAAATACTTTTCAACTTTTAATTTATTGTTATTTTTATTTTATGTGTTCCTTTTAAATATTTTGGTAATAAATTTTTCATATGCTTAATAACGTGTCTAATGATGATTATATATTCTAATGGTTTAAAAGGTTATTAATAATTTATTATTTCACTTAAGAAAATAAAAAATATATATATCTTGATTTGATAATTGTTTGTTCGATGTTTGATAATTTTGTTATAATTGGAAACTAAAAAATATGATATTTCAAAATTTATGTATGTCAATTAATTTTACTATTACATTCATCATCTTTTGTTGATTTTACAAGCAATTACTTGAGAGAATATCACTTATACAATGTTAATATTGATAATCTGGTTTGCATGCTAATAAAAGAAAAACAAATATGTCATTCAGACATCTGTCTTCAGATCTATTCAGACTTCAGCTCATACGTATTAATATTTCAAACAAAAAAATAAACACTACCTAACATATATTTTTGTCTTCAGTCTTTTATGGCAATGCATTACAGAAGTTTGGGGATAAAATTATATTTAAATCCTCATTTTAATCAATGCACCATAATTCATATTTGTTATTTGAGTTTTCACGCATCTTGATATCTACAATGTATAATAATTTCTATTAGGTCTTTGAGTTTTTACATATATCGATATTTATAATGTGCTATAAAATTTACAAGATTAATTTTGAATTCCATATTTCTCATTATCATCTTATGCTTATATAAATGAGTATTGAGATGTATTAAAAATACACGATAGAAGTAATAGATTATTACACTGTTAATTTGATAGATGACACCATTTAATGGGACGATTGCCTTAACTTGGCGACCTAAGCCGGCTTTGGTTAATACTACTTGAATATCATGGAGTACTGGAAATGTTATGGGCAGATAAGTATTAATCGCGATTTTATAAAACTAGTATGCAAGCGCACATATCGCTCAAATAATATAGTGACTGAAAGTCGGATGTCGAACCCACATGAACTTAATATTTCTCTTATTAGTATCAAGATTAACCAACTCAACTTAAAATAAACTATTGGTTGAGAAAGAGAATTTGATTTAATCGAATTTAACTGAAATTAAACAAATAATAAATAACAAACGTTGGAAAACCTTATATATAAAAGAACTTAGGATTGTAACATCATCTAAGCATGCACGCAATGGGTTCAGACACTTTTCATTCAATTTGGTTGTTACAAATTATTAACCTAAAACACTAAACTATCTACAAGTCTCTTTCGATAGTCATGTAGAAATATTCAACTTAAACTAATTAACTATATGTCTATGTTAATTAATTTAAATCGAATTCATTAAGGTCGGGTTTTAATATTAGTTATGTATGCCCTTTAGGTATACGTCTATCCTGCAGAGAAATTCATTTAACGAATAAATCACACGATATTATTCACATAGCTAACCCAAATTTCCTCCGTCGAGTTCATAAGGATTTACCAAGACTATTTTATTTTTGGTCAGACAAATAAAATAAGCATCAAAGTATAAAATAATAAATAATAAATAACATACCCAAAAGAATAAAAATATACAATTAAATTAATTAAACATGCTTAAGATCCATTACTACCATAGATTTAATGAATTAGCTACTCATAATATTCAATAAAAATAAGCTAATCATTTTTACAAGCCAAGTACTCATAAAAGATAAAGGTAGAGAGAAAAGAGAAGAAAGAAACTATAGTTTGTAGTTTTCGCCTCCAAACTCCAGCACCATTTGAAGCACTCGTATTGAAACTTTATTTTTAAATCTAGCCCGATGATGAATCTCTTATAGCAATGCATCTAAATATTCGAGGAGTTACAAGGTTTAGTGCCTGGAAACCCCAAAATACCTTTGGCCATATGTCGTTTATGTCTGGCCGAACATATGTTAGTTTTGTCCGGCCGGACATGATTCAATATCTGGTCGGATATGTCTCGATTTTTAGTTTTATAAAAGATTACGGTCTCTTTCTTTTTAAAGCCAAAATCATGTAAAACAACAACTTTCTCTTTAAAAAATAACTTCCCTAAGTGTCTTTTGCTAAAATAAAAAGTTTTCCTTATCATATAATATTTTCCCCGTTAAAATAAAACATAAACACTATAAAAATGAGGTTCACGTTCAAAGGGAAGGGAGCTTAGAGATTTTTGACATCATAATTTGAAGACTGAGGTACCATTAGATTATGATCTTTAACTTTGTAAGAAACTGATAAACACTTTCAAAGAACCAAAATAACTCAAAAACCTCCGACCGTTGCTTTCTTCCAGATCTTCAAACGTGAGCCACAATCGCAGTATTCTAGCAAAAGGCCAAACTAATTATTTGACTTGCGGACGTATTATTAGAGTCAGGTATGTTGGGGTTTTTGGGCGCGGGAGCGGCGGAAGCGCTGTTCGGGCGAAATCGTAATTTTAAAACTTTTTAAATTACCGAATGAATTATTCAATATCCAATATGAATAATTCATTCATATTTCACATAAACACATTTATTCGATATCAAATAACGACATAAATATATATGAAACGTCGCGAAACTTTTACGAAAATATTTTTCCGTAAAATGGCATAAAACGCGTTTTTGACTGAACCGACCACCCAATACACATGAGGGCTACCCAGGTAAGCCCCAATAGTATTAGGGTAGCGAAAAATTCACTGTTTTGGGCAGCTGTCACCCGGTTGTCTCAAAAATCACCCAGTAACGCCGTTTTTCACCGTTTTCACTTATTTCAACTCCGAAACAATTTCTGGCAGTTGTTCCAACACCCAAAACACATCCAATACATTCATATGACATATTTTTCATCACCAAATGAACAGTATTTTCAGATCTGATCCAGAAGCTAAATATATCAATTTTTCATGCTTTAAATCCAATTTTTCAAGATTAATCTAATTAGTCACAACACCAATTCAAAGTCACCACACTTGAACCACCCAAGAAAAATTCTAGGAATTATAAGAGTGGTCATAACACTCTAGAATGGCAACTTATCATCAAATGATAAAATTGAACAAATATTACAATCATATCTTTCAATTCTACTTCATACATGCTCAAATCCTTCCATTTTATCTTCCAACACCAAAAGCCCCAATTTTAACAAGTAAAAAAAACCCTAGAACTATTCTAGTAACACAAGAACAAGAAACTAAATTTCCAAACTCAAGAAGATTAAAGATTACCTTTTAATCTCCAATTTTCCTAAGCTTTTTTCTTGTTTTTCCTTCACTTTTAGTCTTGAATCATCAAACAACTTTGGAACCCTTTTCTTTTTGAGACTCACGGCCAAAGAAGATGATAATGGATGAGAAACAAAATTTTCTAATTTTAAATAAGGGTGGCCGACTTATAAGGGCATTTTTGTCATTTTTTCAAATTTAATTCAATTAAATAAATTAAGCTTTATGTTAACAAATCAAATTTGCACACATTTAGCTTAATTAAAACATGCCACATGTAACCAATTATAATTAAACATTTATCATAACTATTATGAAAAAAGTTTATCATTTAATTATTTAAATATTTAACATTTAAATATCTAAATAAATAATTAATATAATTGTTATTATATATGTATTTTTATTTACATTAAATAACAAATACATATATTAATGACATGTGTCAAAGTCTCATTTGACAATTAATTAATGTGTATCTAATCGAATTATGTATAAAATACAAATACACAATAATTACGATTGACCAAAAAATACCATAAAGCATGTGTTTTCGTTTAACCGATTAAACGATTCGAATTAACTCATTTAATCCGATGAAGATTATTCATAACGTGTTGCCCAAGTGCTCAACAAGTACACTTCATATTGTGGGACTCTATAAGTTTAGGTTTATCCGTCACGAAATCCAATGTCATGTCCATAATTCACCCACTCATGAATTATGACGACCACATATAATCTCGCTAAACTATGCAAGTCGAGGTCATTGCATACATATAATCTCTCCGTCACAGGCTATCTAGATAAGAACGACAAATCTGTTCGGTATAATATAGTCAACTTTTCAAATTTACGATCTCTAAATAACACTCGTACATATGACTGACGAATTCTATCTTGATACGCATATGATATCTTGAGCATCAGTCCACACCCAATGAACAGACGGAAGTCTGATCTAAATAGATCGGTGACGTGACTGTCATCAAAGTGTGGAGGATAACTCATATATCCACAGTGGTATCTCAAGTCAAATGATCATTATGCTCGCTCAACTCGAGAAGATTCATATTGACGTTGGTGTACCATCTATTAAGAAATCTTCAATGAGTCGTCCAGTGTTTATCAGATAAACACCTACATGTCTATACGAGTCTCCTGAGACTCATGGTTCATTGGGATAAACCATCCGACCAAGTCACAATATACGTCATGTACTTGTCTCTGTGGATTTTACTAACCGACCCGTGTTAGTAAATCTTGACCAGAAACTTTCTTTAAGGATATACAACTTATAGTGACGCTTCCCAATGTCAATTACAAACTATGTTGTAACTGCGCACTACGTTATATAACATAGGGTCTTTGTCTAATATACACGTATCACTAAATCAGATTTAGTTTCAATCTAATCTTAATTAGATATCTAATCGCAATTAGATCGAATATGTATATAAAAGACAAGAGCTGCTACCATTAAATAAGCAATATTACGGAAAAATGAATTGTTCGTATTTATGAATCGGACATAAATACGATCCGGATTGGCACTTTGAGCACCAACCCTAACAATTTCTCCCACTTGCTCTAGTGTCAATCCATAATATCATATACACATCTCAATGTGTATCACATACTCATGGCCCTCAAGAGCTCACCTAGCACTCAAGAGGTAGGCAACAACAAGTAATCCCGCTTTAACATATTGAGTCTTTCCAACAAACCCAATTGTTTTCTTTAGTGAACATCATTCATATTTTGTAGAACCCAAGTTCTACATCAATATGGCTCAGATGTTATATCAATATTGTGATATAGCTACTAAGTTATCTATGTATTTAAGGATCAAATCCAAATACTGTGAGACAACCGCAAACACTACACTAATATGAAAACTTCTCATCTATAAGGTCACTATGCAACTTCATAAGTCAATATTTCATAAGTTGCAACTGATTCCACTAGTTTAGTAGAATCAACGGTGACACTCCCACTGCATCTTTTCTGACTTTATATGACGTAGACCATCTAACGTCATAATTAGACTCAATATAATCTGACCCTAATGGTTGCGTATTATATTCTCCATGAATAAGAAACTTGTTCTTAATATCTCAAAGATCACAAAGAACATGTTTCAAGGCACATCCTATGGTCTGCAGTGTTAGGGATATGTCATATACCCAACTTGTGGATGGGCTATATGTACATGTATTTGTAATATTTTCATTAATTAATAAAATGGCAATCTTTATTATACGTGTCTTACATAACTTATATGAATCATCAAACACTGTAATAAAGCCCTTGGAGTAATAAGATGATGGCTTCCACGCCTTATGAGAATCATTACTCTTAAACGTTCCTAGTCATAGTTTTGTGAATAATCTGGGCCTTCACAAAGCGGAGAGACTAGCATGATGATATGATCCACCCTTAAGTGGGGTAGCCGATCTCATAGGCTACTAGCGGAGATCCGTCCGCTTGGTGTATCCCATGGATGCATGAGTTGCTCGTGTCCATCGAACTGATCGCTGAAAGTTTTCATATGGAGTGTTTATCCCATGTGTATGTGAGAACTTTCATGTATCAATTGTGTAACTAGTCCTTAGACTTGAGGTCTTTACAATCTTATGTGTGGATCAGATAAATTTGACATTATCCTTCCCCGATTCAAAAGATCCGGTCATAAGGGTATGATTGGGTCATTTTTTGAACACATGAAGTTTGTAAAGATACAACAGAGAATCACCACTCTATCGGATAATATTTTCTTATAAGAGTAGTATTCCAGTTCGCGGGTTGATATGTGTGATCAGTGCTTGAGACTGTGGCCGCATCGGAAGAATCATGTGAGATTCTTGGGTTAGCACGATTCATGACACTATCAACATCATACCTTTGACTATATGGGTAGACATTTTCCATACCCTAGGTCAAACGGTGGGGATACAGTGAGGCGAGGGACCGTATCATATGTAAATCGCATACAGAATGGGTATATATATCTTTCCTTCTCATTTGGGGGCCTTGGCATGTTGCTAGATGTCAACCTTGGTCATTGAAATCGAACGACCATCTGATCGGAGGATAATTTATGTTCGATTAAATTATCACGATTCATTTCATGTCCAACTTGAGGGGAACCCAAAAGGTCACACACAACAAAGTCGAAATCAATGGTTAACAGTGCACATTACAAATTTAACAGCATATATGATTGCTGTAGGAATTGTTCATAAATGGTTCAATGTGTTTAATTATTGAACAGATCATTTATGAGGTTCCATAGTGGCTTAGGGATTGGTGAATGACGATAGGGGCACTTTGGGAATTGGAATAAATAAATAAAATGTGAATAGTAAATTTTTTTATTGTTATTTGTTTTGAATTCCAATTCGGCCCAAACTCTTATTAGGGTTTTATAATCTCATTAAACCACTAAATTAAGATCCAATGGCTAAGATTAAATTAGCATTTATCCCACATCGGATTCTTAATTAATTTTGTTGTCTTTGGAGCACCTATATAAACCCAATGAATTCTTACAAATTTTTGCACCAAACCTTTCATATCTTGGGTTTATATAAGTGAGCAACTCTAAATTTTAAGAGTAAGCCACTGATTTTGAGGATCCTTAAGTCTAATTGACTAGAGGAACCTCGAGTTAAAAGTTTTGAGGTATTTGCCTAGGCTAGCACCAAGGGCAAAATACCCGTGCACTCAAGGCGTAGTCTTGCCGTTGAGTTTTGGCTTTGGTGTGTGCATCTTTGGAGGCCACACACTTGGGTGGCTCTTTGGAACGTGGAAGAGCTTGCTAAGTTCGAGAAAAGCTTGTAGATTGGAGGGAGGACTGGAGGAGTCTTCGGTTCAAGTAAGTCTTTTTCTTTCTTTATTTTAATTAGAGTTCTTATGATAGTTAGCATGTTTAGGTTTATGTTCTTTGCATGTTTTATGAGTTTTATGCTTAGAATATATAGTAACATGTCTAGGCTTGTAGAATAATAAAAACAAATGGGTCTTGGGTAAAGGGATAGCGGCATCATAATTCGTAATTAATTTTCTGCTGCGCACTCGCGGCCGCTTCCCAACAGTGGTATCAGAGCACCGTTTTTGTTTTGATTAGTTCTCTCTCATTTGAACTCGAAATTGGGTGTGTAAAAGCTCGTTGGAAAGCTAACACCCTGAACTTAATTTTAGGCACAAGTTTTGCATGATTTGGTTAAGATTTGAATTGTGAAATTGCATTTAAAGTTCACGCATCTGTAAAAAAAAAATGTGAATAGTAAATTTATTTGAATAAAATAAAATGCAATATCATAATTAAATATTAATCAAAGTTATTTAATGCCTAAAATAATTCCAACATATTAAAACTCGTATGCTTGATGATTCTATGTATGATTAGAATTGGCATGATTATTTTAGGGTGCAAACATCTAGAGACTTTCTAAGGAAATAGAGAATGTATTGTTATCCCTTAGCTAAGTAATTATTCCGTGATGAACTTAGAGATTTATTACCTTTAAAGATAATAAATATAAATCACTTTTTTTTATAATAAAAGACATTATAAAAGATACAAGTGGGGTGGGACCAAGGCGTTAATAAAACTTTCCAAACTAAAGTTAATTTAACCAAAGGTATTACTAGAGTTAGATAATGATTTGGTGTCTTCCTTCACTCACTACCTTTTTATATCCAAAAGGAAAAGCTGTGAAGACATCTAGATAATCATTTATTCAAAGCTTACCTTAAAGCACATTTAAAATGTTGGACTAATTTGGAGGATCTATTTTTTATTCATGTCACAAATGCAATAAGAGCCTAAGAGGTAAGGGTATTTAAGAGAGTTCGCTCCACCCTCCATCTGGGGAATTTTCAATGGAGGAATCCATTTGACAGTTATTCACTTAAACTTGCTAAAATCCTCAATAATAATTTAAGTCTAAAATTTGCCTCCCATTGTAAAGTATATACCCAAATGGCTTAAACCGTATTGGCAAGACTAGGCTTTACCAGACTGACCAATACCAATTTGTCCCTAAATCGTACTATTGACAAATGTTTGACTTTTCTGAGTCATAAGACGCAGCGACCCTTAGGCGTGGTCTTATAACTTAGTGGCAAAGATTGGGTGTCCACAATGACTAGCATAAGCTATGGCATGTTTGATTGCCCAACCCAATGATCAATGAATTGTGATTTATATCATAAATTGGTTGGGAACCTACCTAATTATCGTATTTTATAACGATCGGCCTTAGTCGGAGTTGTGAAATGATGATAATGGGATCCTTGCCCACAAGAAATCCATCATATTGGGGTTGGTGCGATTTTCTTAAAATTTTAAAACAATTGAGTGGGAGCAACTTCATAATATTAAAAGCCCATGTTATTATAAAACATTAATGAAAACATATTCCTAATTTTAACATTCTCTCTTAACAGGTGGGTTAAAATATTTCACAAACATTCAAATGGGAAACAGAGTATCACTTCGTTCCATCATTGATGAGCATAAGCTCAGAAGGGACAACTACAATGACTGGTTTAGAAACCTTAAAATTGTCTTACGAAAAGAAAAGATTTTCTATGTTCTTGAAAGACCATTTCCCATGAACCCGCAGAAGATGCTGACCAAAATACATTGATGCTTGGAAGAAACACGTCGATGATGATGAGCAAGCAGTTTGCATAATGATTGGCTCTATGTCGGACGAACTTCAGAAAGATCACGAAGATATGGATGCTCAAACCATCATCTTTCACTTGAAGGAGTTGTATGCAACTTCCGTTCATACCGTGAGATTCCAAGTGTCATGTGCCTTATTCCAAACAAGGTATAAGAAATGATCTGTTAGTGGACATGTGATTAAGATGATTGGCCACATTGAAAAATTGGCCAACCTGGGATTCATCATGGATCATGAGATAGGTCATGATCTAATTCTTCAGTCCTTACCAAAAGACTTCTCTAACTTTATTATGCAGTTTCATCTGTCTGATAAAGAAGCTACTTTAGCAGAATTGCACAATCTGATAAAGCAAGCAGAGAAGAAGAACTTGAAACCAGAGCTTAAAACCTCCGTCATGCTTACGGGTACGGACCTGAAGCCACGAGGCCCAAAGAAAAATAAGGGCAAGACCAAGGCTCCAGATCACCTAAAGCCCAATGGTAAGGTGGAGAAGAAAAATGGAAAAGGGAAATGTTTCTTTTGTGGAAAGAATGGTCATTGGAAGAAAGACTGCAGATCCTTGAAAGCCAATGAAGCTAGGGAAGCCCAATAGGCCAAGAAGCCCAATGCTTCAGGTATGGTGTATATGATTGAACTATATTCTCAAAACTTTGAACCTTCTACTTGGGTGTTTGACACCGGTTGTGGGACTCACTTGTGTAACAATGTACAGGGCCTGAGAAACAGTATGAGACTCTGTCATGGGGAGGTTGACTTACGCATGGGTAATGGAGCAAAACTGGCTGCATTGTGCGTGGGGACTTATTCATTAGTTTTTCCGAATGATTTAGTTTTAGACTTAGAATATTGTACATTCTCTAGTAAAGAACGTCATTTCAATTTCTTCTTTATGTAATAAAGGATTTTCATGCCTAATAAGTTGTAATAAATGTTCTATTTATTTCAATGAAATCAAATATGGATATGGTATTTTGAATAATGGTATCTATGTCTTACAAACAAACAAAGAATGTTCAACCTCTAATATATACAACGTTAACTCGAATAATCTCAATGAATCACTTTTATGGCACAGTCGCTTAGGTCATATCAATGAAACAAGATTAACTAAGCTACATAATGATGGGTATTTCAGACCCTTCAAATATGAACCTTATGGAACTTGTGAGTCTTGTTTACTTGGTAAAATGACCAAAATGACCCTTCAAAGGTAAAAGACAGCGTGCAGCGGAGACATTAGAACTCATACACTCTGATGTATGCGGACCAATGTCAGTTACCGCTAGAGGTGGATTCTCTCACTTCATTACCTTTATCGATGATCACTCGTGATATAGGTATGTGTAAATCTGAAGCCTTTGAGAAATTCAAAGTCTTCAAAGCTGAAGTAGAAAACCAGCTTAATAAAAGTATTAAGTCACTAAGGTCTGACTGAGGTGGTGAATACTTAAGCGATGAATTTCAAGATTACTTGAGAGAAAATGACATTGTTTCCCAGTGGACTCCTTCGGGAACTCCACAGCATAATGGGGTTTTCGAAGGAGAAATCGAACATTATTAGATATGGTCCGATCAATGATGCCAGACACGGATCTACCTCTTTCATTTTGGGGACTTGCTTTAGAAACTGTAACACTACTACTAAACCAAGTTCCTTCCAAGACTGTTAGTCAAACACCATATGAGTTATGGTCTGGGAAACGTCCTAGTCTTAGTTATCTAAGAGTTTGGGGATGTGACGCATATGTTAAGCTCACACAAACTAACAAATTGGATGATAGTGCAGTTAAATGTAAGTTTGTAGGATATGCCTTGAACTCAAGAACATACATGTTCTACGTCCCAAATGAACAAATAACATTTGTCTCACGAAATGCTAATTTCTAGAGAATGAATTCCTTCTCAAGAAACATAGTGTGAGTAGACTTGACCTCGATGAGGTACGAGAAGAACAAACTAACATAGAACTAAACCCCAGGCCCCTCAAAAGGGCCGCGACGGAACAACCACAAGGTTATGAACTTAGAAGGTCTGGTAGGGAAAGACATGAGCCTGGAAGATATGGTTTCCATATTGATGAGGAATATGATCATGTCATTGATAATGACGATCCCACCAGTTATGACGAAGCAATGCATGACATTAATTCAGTCAAGTGGCTTGAGGCCATGAAATCTGAAATAGACTCTATGTATCAGAATCAAGTCTGGGACTTGGTGGATGCACTTGAAGGGATAAAACTCATAGGTTGAAAGTGGATTTACAAGCGTAAAACTGATGCAGAAAGCAACATCCAAACCTATAAGGCTAGGTTGGTGGCGAAAGGTTATAGACAAATCCAAGGAATTGACTATGACGAAACCTTCTCGCCTGTTGCAATGATAAAGTCCATTCTAATTTTACTGGCACTAGCTGCACACTTTGATTATGAGATTTGGAAGATGGATGTCAAAACAGCTTTCCTTAATGGGAACCTCGTAGAGGAAGTCTATATGGCACAACCTGATGGGTTTGCATCTAAGGATGATCATAATAAAGTATGCAAGATTAAACGATCCATTTATGGACTCAAGTAAGCCTCCAGAAGTTGGAATATACGATTTGATGAGACAATCAAAGAATTTGACTTCATCAAAAATGTAGACGAGCCTTGTGTTTACAAGAAAGTAGTGGGATTGTTGTTGTATTTCTTGTATTATATGTCGATGACATATTAATCATCGGGAATGATATTCCCATGATGCAAGCCACCAAGCAATGGTTATCTCAGAATTTCTCCATGAAAGATTTGGGAGAAGCAACCTACATCCTCCGCAATAGATCTAAGAGGTTGTTAGGACTTTATCAATCTACATACATAGATAAAATTTTGAAAAGATTCAAAATGGAAGATTCCAAAAGAGGTAATTTACCTACTTGTCATGGAAACAAATTATCTAAGGAGCAATGTCGATATACTCCTTCAGATAGAGAGCGTATGAGTAAGATCCCTTATGCTTCAGCAATAGGATCGATCATGTACGCCATGCTATATACAAGACCTGATGTCTCTTATGCTATTAGCATAACGAGCAGATATCAGGCAAATCCTGGTTAGCAATACTGGGCAGTTGTCAAAACAATCCTCAAGTATCTGAGAAGAACTAAAGATGTGTTCTTGACATACGGAGATTGTTCTGAGATGAAAGTCATTGGTTACTGTGATGCGAGCTTTCAGACCGATATGGATGACAGCAGATCGCAAACAAGATATATGTTTACTTCGAATGGCGAAGCTGTCAGTTGGAAAAACTCAAAGCAGTCAACTACAGCGGACTCACCACTGAAGCCAAGTATATTGCAGCATCTGAGGCAGCTAAAGAAACAGTCTGGATAAAGAAGTTCATCACGGAGCTGGAAGTGCTTCCCGCGATAAAGAATGGCGTCACGATGTACTGTGACAACACGGGTGCCATTGTTCAATCAAAGGAACCATGGTCCCACCAGAAATCCAAGCATGTACTCAGGCGATTTCATCTCATCGGGGAGATTTTTGAGAGAAAAGAAGTTATTATAGAGAAAATACCCACATAAGATAATCTTGCAGATTCACTGACTAAAGGGCTGACTCAACAAAAGCATAATAGGCATACCCAGGAGTATGGTGTCCAGACTCATACTAGTTGGGAGATTGTTAGGGATATGCCATATACCAAACTTATGGATGAGCTATATGTACATGTATTTGTAATATTTTCATTAATTAATAAAATGGAAATCTTTATTATACGTGTCTTACATAACTTATATGAATCATCAAACACTGTGATAAAGCCCTTGGAGTAATATGATGATGGCTTCCACGCTTTATGAGAATCATTACTCTTAAACGTTCCTAGTCATAGTTTTGTGAATAATCTGGGCCTTCACAAAACGGATAGACTAGCATGATGATATGATCCACCCTTAAGTGGGGTAGCCGATCTCATAGGCTACTAGCGGAGATCTGTCCGCTTGGTGTATCCCATGGATGCATGAGTTGCTTGTGTCCATCGAACTGATCGCTGAAAGTTTTCATATGGAGTGTTTATCCCATGTGTCTGTGAGAACTTTCATGTATCGATTGTGTGACTAGTCCTTAGACTTGAGGTCTTTACAATCTTATGTGTGGATCAGATAAATTTGACATTATCCTTCCCCGATTCAAAATATCTGGTCGTAAGGGTATGATTGGGTCATTTTTTGAAACACATGAAGTTTGTAAAGATACAACAGAGAATCGCCACTCTCTCGGATAATATTTTCTTATAAGAGTAGTATTCCAGTTCGCGGGTTGATATGTGTGATCAGTGCTTGAGACTGTGGCCGCATCGGAAGAATCATGTGAGATTCTTGGGTTAGCACGATTCATGACACTACCAACATCATACATTTGACTATATGGGTAGACATTTTCCATACCCTAGGTCAAACAGTGGGGATACAGTGAGGCGAGGGACCGTATCTTATGTAAATCACATACAGAATGGGTATATATATCTTTCCTTCTCATTTGGGGGCCTTGGCATGTTGCTAGATGTCAACCTTGGTCATTGAAATCGAACGACCATCTGTTCAGAGGATAATTTATGTTCGATTAAATTATCACGATTCATTTCATGTCCAACTTGAGGGGAACCCAAAAGGTCACACACAACAAAGTAGAAATCAACGGTTAACAGTGCACAGTACAAATTTAACAGCATATATGATTGCTGTAGGAATTATTCATAAATGGTTCAATGTGTTTAATTATTGAACAGATCATTTATGAGGTTCCATAGTGGCTTAGGGATTGGTGAATGACGATAGGGGCACTTTGGGAATTGGAATAAATAAATAAAATGTGAATAGTAAATTTTTTTATTTGTTATTTGTTTTGAATTCCAATTCGGCCCAAACTCTTATTAGGGTTTTATAATCTCATTAAACCACTACATTAAGATCCAATGGCTAAGATTAAATTAGCATTTATCCCACATCAGATTCTTAATTAATTTTGTTGTCTTTGAAGCACCTATATAAACCCAATGAATTCTTTACCAATTTTTGCACTAAACCTTTCATATATTGGGTTTATATAAGTGAGCAACTTTAAAGTTTAAGAGTAAGCCACTAATTTTGAGGATCCTTAAGTGTAATTGACTAGAGGAACCTCAAGTTTAGAGTTTTGAGGTATTTGCATAGGCTAGCACCAAGGGTAAAATACCCGTGCACTCAAGGCGTAGTCTTGCCGTTGAGTTTTGGCTTTGGTGTGTGCATCTTTGGAGGCCACACACTTGGGTGGCTCTTTGGAACGTGGAAGAGCTTGCTAAGTTCGAGAAAAGCTTGTAGATTGGAGGGAGGACTGGAGGAGTCTTCGGTTCAAGTAAGTCTTTTTCTTTCTTTATTTTAATTAGAGTTCTTATGATAGTTAGCATGTTTAGGTTTATGTTCTTTGCATGATTTATGAGTTTTATGCTTAGAATATATAGTAACATGTCTAGGCTTGTAGAATAATAAAAACAAATGGGTCTTGGGTAAAGGGATAGCGGCATCATAATTTCGTAATTTTTAATTTTCTGCTGCGCACTCGCGGCCGCTTCCCGACATGCAGTATATCAAAATAATTCGTAACAATTACAATTAAATTGATATCTTTAATCGTACATAATATAGTATTCATTATGCTATCTAATATAATGCATAAGATTGATTAGACATTCCAATCAATCTCTCTTTCGACAAAGGAATCGTCCAACACGAAAGATGAATACTATATATATAAAAGACACGTTAACTGTCATAATTCGTAACAATTACAATTAAATTGATATCTTTAATCGTACATAATATAGTATTCATTATGCTATCATCCTATCATGCATAAGATTGATTAGACATTCCAATCAATCTCTCTTTCGACAAAGGAATCGTCCAACACGAAAGATGAATACTATATATATAAAAGACACGTTAACTGTCAAACTGTTATACTAACTGTCATACAGATAGTCTTACCGTGTCCTTTATTAGATCATATCTAATACGCGACTAATGAGAATATCTCACAAGTCTCTTATTTTATATCATATATAAAACTTTATATCAAATATATCAGAGACTACTCATACTGCTTACACGGAGAAAGAAGACTTAAGTAAACGTTTTACTTTACAAACATCACATTATTACTTTAATAATGATAATATCGTTAGGACATATAACCTTAGAAAGAAGTTTGTACGCTATCACTGACCCTACTATCATATATGTATTCTCTATGCTTTGATAAAATCAGACAATCTGACTGTTTCAAAATTAGAGAACACAAATTTTTGGAAAACTTATCTGAGTCTACAATAGGCTCTATAAGCTAGTATATCAAACTTTGATCTTAGCAGAATACAAACTCTAGGGCCATTCTAGAATGAAATCTTCAAACAAGAAAACCACAACGAATTTCTCATTCGAATAAAACATTTAGGAACGCCATTTTGCATTCTTTAGCCAAAATACATTGTTTAATATCAACATTAACCAACAGATCCTTGATTTTTCAATTAGTGTGACTAGAGACAAGTTTCCTCAGAATCTACAATAGATCACTGAGTAAAACCTTTCTCACTGTCATACTCTAAAAGTCAAACCTTTATCAAGCTCACTTTGCTTTTGCTGCGTAAACAATTTGCACACTTTATGAATGATTCATAATGAAAGCTTAATCAAGTTCAAAACTTGATCGTAGTAAGCCATGAAAAATCTTAGATCTGAGGTTCAATGGTAATTTCCGAAATCGATATCAAATATCGCTCCCACTATAAATTATAGGATAATTTTCTTCGATAAGAAAACAGCAGAACCAATAAGTATCAAATACTTCGTAAATGATTCTGACATCCTATTAAACTTATATGGAAGATGTCGTAGGGTCATTTCATCTAATTAATTATGTAGTTCCACTACAATTTATCACTCTCACATTTGACTTCAATAAGCAAGTCTTTTCCACAATCGTTAACATCTGATGTTACATACCAAGTAATAAAATAATTTTATTACTCGGGATCATAGAAAATATACTTTATCAAATAGAATACAATATTATATTAAATAGAATAAATGATAAACTTTTACTTATACCTCCGAGGCGCAAGTACTTTCAATTATATAACCATTATACAAAAGAAATATTCAAATCTCAAACTTTTCAAGATTCGAATTTTCTACTTATACATATCATATACGTAACTGTAGAAACTAATAGAACCTTAATTAATATGATAAACTAGTGTAACTGGAGCATAACCCCAAGAGTATTGAAACTAATTCGGTAACACTCAATATCAAACTAATCAAATCATATAGGATTCGATTTCTCCCACTGATAAATTCCATCACGATGGAATCGTAGAAGAATCACATTCATCAAATAACTTTAGAACAAATTGCCATAAATTCATATGTTTGATCATATCAAACATCCTTGAATAATTCAAGGACTCACGATGAATTTTAAAAGTTATAGTTGTCAACACTTCAAACAGAATATCTTTAACCATTCAAAAAATTCTATCCGCGTTTCATCAGAAACATATCGAAAGTTCTCGAACCATTCAAGATATTCAATATATATTTTTTTAGAAACATGTAACTAAGTCATGACAAATCATTAACTGAGTTACAAAGTAAAGAAAACCATTGTAGGCACTGTATTTTTGCATATAAGTCCCGATGATGAGTCTCGTATGGAGACATTACCTCTTTAATTGTGGAAGCCGCGGGAAACGGACATCGGAAGGAAAAAAGTCAAGAATTGACGCATTGTTGGATTTAATTCGCTGGATTAGCTTCGGGTTCGCTTGTTGGACCTCCGTTTCAAAATAAATCTTTAGCCCAAAGCCCACCAAACTGAGGCAAGCCCACGCCCAAGGCACCCTAAAGCACACGCCCACTCACCTTCCAAATTAACAAAAACACATATTAAACACATGCATAAATCAAGCCAAATCCACTTCCTAAATTAAAGAAATCACATGGATCCTTTGCCTAAATAAACCAAATCATATCCCCTAACTAAAAAAGAATAAATCAAATTAAATCAAATCACTTCCCTAATTAAAAGATTTCCTTATCACATACTAATTTAAAAGATATTTCCTTTAATGCACAAATCATTCTCCTTCTCAAACAAGGATAGCCCTCATTCCTTTGCCTATAAAAAGAACCCTTCACCACACATCTAAACCTCTAGCTCATTCTTACGAAAACACAAAATAAACATAGTTGATCCTCACGAAAAACACAAAGAAATTAACCCACTGCCTCACGCCACATAGCCCCCACGCAAGTCACCCACATAACCACAAACCTTCAACGCACGCACCCTCTTTCAAAACACCACTCACGCACCTAGCCACCTGCCCACTCAACCCTCAAGCAACCCACGAGCCAGACATTAAACCCTCTTTCAAAACACCACTCACGCACCTAGCCATCTGCCCACTCAACCCTCAAGCAGCCCACGAGCCAGACACTAAACCCTCCGCATACTCACACGTAGCACCCCCACCTTCATTCAAAACCCCACTCACGCACCTAGCCACCTGCGCACTCGTCCCCTCACATAGCCACTCAACACGTCCTCTGCCCATTTCACTGCCCTCACAAACAGCCTCCTTCACGCCACAAATACTGCCCTCAGACAGCCTCATTCACGCACAAATACTGACCTCTAGCAACCCCTCAAATCAACGCACAAACTGAC
>SKCR01010783.1:0-22107 GCA_019454045.1 Zanthoxylum bungeanum
CATATCAAGTTATTGTTAATGGTGGCCATGAGCATATATAGCATAATGTCCCTACTAGGATAATTCATAAGCTTTTTGTTAATTTCTAGTGCATGATAGCACCAATCATCATCCTATAATAATAAAAATGTACTTAAACTTTCACACTATCCCCATATCCCTGTAATCTCTCTTAAAAGTCACTTTGAATTTTCAATCATGAGATTAATTAGAATCTTTATAGTGTAGTGATTATCTTGCTTGTTAATTTTTTTTTTTTTGGCTCAACTTTATTATTTGCCTATTTGGTGCTTCTTTTTCTTCACTTAATCTCGACAGTCATGATTACTTCCACCAAAATAACTATTTGGGCGGTTCCATTAGTCATCTCATAACATATTTAAAATTTGATTTACCCACTTTTGTATTTCATAATGCTTTTTTGTCAAGACATGTCAAGAACTTGTACACATAATCTTATCCTCTCTCTTTCCTTCAAATCCCTCTCTCTTCTTCTTTTTCAAAAAAAAAAAAAAATTTATTTTGTTGATTATGCTTTAATGGAGATTAGTGGTGGTCGAAGATACACCCATGTTTGACAGAGATGACCGTAAATGAATTTTTAAAATATTTGATTTTATTATGATAAAGAAAGATTTTTTTTTTTTTATTGGTTTCCTTATTACAATGAATATTAATTTTTATAAGATTGAGCCATTAATTTTAATCCAAATTCAAGGGCCTCAAATGACCGTATGTGTGAACTATCCAGAACTATGTAGGGTGGGTAGAAAATCCAAGGCTTGCCCGCCTTTCTGGACCCGGGCCGGGTTTTAGTAAAAAAAAATCGAGCCCGGTTTTTATAAATAAAAAATATATATTTTTTCATTATATAAATTAATTTTTAATTCAAAATACATATATTTGTAACTAAATTTTTAAGTACAATCTAAAAAAATATTAAAACATTTGACATTCTTAATTTTTCTTTTCATTTCAAGTATTAAAAAATAAAAAAATAATTACTTTATTTTAAAAAATAAAAATTATTATTTTTAAAAAACCTAATCCGGTCAGACATAATCCTGACCTAAATTGGATTTAGTAAAACCCGAACCCGTCTCGGTCCGTTTTCCACCCACCCCCGCCTTTAATTAACAGAGAATGTATGTTCCATATCTAGCATTTTATTTCAATGTAAACTTTGATCTTGTCCATTTGATTTTTCCAAAAGAGAAGTTTTCAATGTATAAACTTAGACCCATTTCCTTTGTTGTTTAGTTCAAGATGAACATATTGAAATAATCATTCTTTCATAAATCTCAATCTTTTGATGGATTTTTAACCGTTGATTGTCAATAAAATTAGATGTAGAATTGAGAATTGAGCATCTACTATAGATAATCAACATTATCATCTAAGAAGACTTGTTCTTAATAAGAATGTGATTTCTATTTATTTTAGACTTTTTTAATAATTTTTATTATGTAATATATTAGTTCTTAGTGTTTGTTCCTTTTCATTAAATTAAATAATAATAAAAACTGAACTTATTTAAAACATGTTTAAAAATCCAGATTCTAAACCTGAATTCTGGGTTTTCACCCGTCGGATAAGAGGCAAAGTGACCGATTCTAGTCCCATAAGACAAAATCCGACTCGAAAATCACCATCCCTAGTTTCCCCTCAACTGCAGCTCAGCACTCATTCTGCTATAAGAAAAGAAATCACCTATATCTTCCAGTTTTCGTATTCATGGCTCTATTAATTTGGGTCCTAATAATTTCAGTTTATTAATTAGTTATATTAAAAATGTATTTTCTGGTAAGGTCAGTAACGGATCAGAGGTTTTAACTGCGTGTGATTTGGCGGCGTATTTAGTTCACACTAACTGCCTCCATTGAATGGGTCGTTTGGTTGTTCTTTTCGAATTAGCAACTTTCAATTCCGAAAGCAGTGAGTCTGGAGATTCGTATCCATTTGTACAAATAACTCACACTTGTATGGGCAGATTTAGTTAATTAGATAGATCACTATATGTTATCAATCGAAGAAGATCGTGTGTGACCGGCGTAAACACACACGTATAACGCAAGCGCACGTATCGTTCAAGTAGTATAAAATATCGATCCCACGAGGACTTAATTCCTACTGTTGTTATTAATTGTTGAATCTATTTATTTACAAATATCTAATTAAATGGATAAGAGAGATATTGTTTGTTTGATTGGTTGAATGGCTTTACTAAATAAATAAATAAATAAAAAGACAAAAGAAATACTAAAGAAAATACAAAAGACACAAAGATCTAGGGTTGTGATTTCTTTCCAATACCATTTTAAAGATGAAGTGATTATTATATAGATGGGTAAAACATTGATTTATTAACCTGGAACACGAAATTATGCGAAAGCATCTGTCGATGGTCAGACACAAATACCCAGTGTAACCCAATTGAACCATATTCCTATGTCAACCAATTATCTGGATTCATTAAGATTGAAGTTCCAATTATGGCTACCCCGCCCGACAGGTATATTCCTATCCTGTAAGGAAATCTATTAAAGGGTTATCTATCCTCAAGGAAGATCGTGGGCTATTGAGTCTAAGGCTTAAACCTAAAATCCCTATGTCTAGTTCATTTTAGATTACCAATCAATTTTATTAATGGCCAATTAATAAAAAGCATTAAGATTAAGACTCAATAAATAAATCTTTATATTACCCAAACTATAATCTAACCCCTTATAAACCGTGATATTGAAATTCATCACAACCCCAGATAACTATTTAGTTACAACACATAACTAGGACTAATAACTGAAAAATAAAAGACATAAAGTAAAATACTGAAAAGTAAAAGACATAAAGTAAAAGTAAAATAAATGCTAAGGTAAAAGGAATTACTTTTACTACTACTTATTTAGAAATCTCCCATAAAATAATATATAAACTTGTTATAATATTACCAACCGACCAATCTGGCGGTATCCTGATTAAGTCAAATTAAGTCCAACCAGCCATATAGGCGGTAATATTTGTCCATAATCCAGCCATAAAGGCGTACCAAAAATAAATTTACCAACCGACCAATCTGGCGGTATCCTTGATTAGTCAGGTTTAAACCAGATTAAATTGAATTGCCAACCGACCAATATAGCGGTATCCTTTATTAATCAGTATTTTAAATAGTGAATATATTATTTTTAAGGGAGATTAATCTAAATAGTAACAGTAAAAGAATTACCTTTCACCCTAGCTTGGGAAATTACCTCCTCATTACTGAAAAGTAAAAACTGAAAAATTAAAGAAAGAAAAGTACTGTGCGTAAAAGTAAATCGCGGAAGTAAAAACTGAAAAGTAAAGAAAAGAAAGTGCGAAACTGAAAATTAATTACTGAAAACTAAAAATAAACAAACTAGATACAATCTTCTTATTTATTCATTAAGAATTTCAAAGAAGAAAGTATGAATTTTACAAATGAAATGGCTTGGTATTTATAGGCAAAATTTTGCCACCATCAAATCATCAATCAATTTCTCCCACCAATTACATTATTAATTTCTCCACTAATTACTCCACCAAATCCATAATTGCTCCACTAATTTCTTATCTTGTTTGGTGTTGATTTGATAATTTTTATTAATTATTAATTAATTAATATTTTGCTTTGAAAATGATTGATAATGACTTTTAATAATTACACTCCACACACTTCTGGATGGTTCATCATTTCGGTCATGAAATCTTCAGAATTCGAAAATATTTTCTCTTTCAAAGTTGTAGATCTTTGAGTCTTCTTTAATCTGGCACTTGAATCAGCTCAATCCGATATCTGAGTAAAAAGTTATGCCCAAAATACGACAGATGCGCAAAACTGGAATTTCCAAAACTGCACTTCGTCAAAAACGCCCTTTCAAGTTTCCAATCTCCAAAATTAATATATCAAGTCCAATAATTGCCCTTATTTGATCCACATTTCGTCCTAAATGATTTCATTGAGTCCCGATATTATTTTATTCTGCAAATAAAATAAAACATATCAAAACGTTCATCAAACCCGAGAAACTAAACAAATATTAAGTAAAAGGGGCGGTAAATATTGATATATTTTCCGCTCATCACACCCCCAAACCTAACATTTTGCTAGTCCTCGAGCAAAACAACAAAATAAAATTAAAATTAAACTAAGCCACTTTCGTAGGGATCACGGTTGCATTTAGCATATGCAACAAGCCTTTAAACCCCTAGGTGTCCCTAGTGGACGAGTTGTAGTCTCGTGAGGGTTTACACGCATATACCCACAAACATTTTACAAAAGTAAAAGGTATTAAAACTAATGCACACAAAAGCAAAAAGACAAGCGAAAAGAGAATAAAAATTTAGTGACTAATCAGGTGAAACTTCTACTCCAAGTTACTAGTTGTTTTGTTTCATTCTAAATTACCGAATAAGTAAATTCTCCGATTATTTTTACCATTCTCATATACACAGCCAACAAAATATTAACAACTCATTTTTGCCCACAACAGTCATAAGTGCAGTTGATAAGAGAGTAATATTTTTGTCCTAAAGTTCTATCAGATTTCACACTTTTTTGGAGCAATGGAATAATTTTTCTGATTTTTCTGATTTTTTCTTTGATTTTTCTCTATTTTTTATTTATATACAATATCTTCCATCTATGTAGCGAGCTTGGGTCGGTGGCTCCCAAACCAGTTGGCTTTTAGGGCACCAGGTGTTAAGACACCCCTACGACTTAATTACCCAGACTTCAGATATATATATTTTTTGCAGCATCTTTGATCCATGTAACGAGTTTGGGCCAGTGACTCCCAAACCAGTTGGTTTAGGGCACTAGGTGTTAAAACACCCTTACAGACTTAATAACTCGGATCTCAGACGTTTTTTTTTTTTTTTTTTTTTTTTTTTTTTTTTTTACTCCATTGCTTTTTGAAGATGCTTCCTCCAATTAAACTAGAGCACTGAATATTACAAACTTTTCAATTTTAGCTCATGTCCGTATGTTACTATGTATGTTGATAATATCTGTCAACTGAGCATATGAAGATTCATTTTAGTCATTTTATGGAGAATTCACAAATTAAATAATTCAAAATGAAATAACAAAAAAAACTTGTTTCGAAATAGGTTTGAGATACGTCTCAGGAGTGGAAACTCCTTACTCGGCTATCTCTTACCAATTTCACCTTTTTAGTCAGATAAAATAAAATACACAAAAACGCAAAATATTTTTGTAATTTTTGAAAATTTTTCAATTTTTTTTGTATTTTTCGAAAAATTTTGGACTAAAAAATAAAATAACACACAAACTAAAAAAAAAACAAGGTACTGATCAACTAATTCCCTCCCCAAACCTAAATGAGACATTGTCCCCAATGTCTTAAACAGTAGAAGAAGAGTTTAGAAGATATACCTGGTTAGCTGAAATTCTACAGGAAATTAAAGGTTAAGATCCAGATTAACCCGACGCCTCTTACCACGATCGTCCTCGACCAATTTATCTTTGAAATGATAGGGTCAACTTGTGGTTCATAGGCTATGAGTTGGTCTATTAGATCCGAAGCAGTTCTGGCAGTGAAGAGGAGTTCTTTCATAGGTTTTGACACGAACCCATTTCTCCGAGCATCATCAAGAAACACACACAAGAAAATCATAAAATCCATCAACGTTAAGCAGTCCAAGCGGTTTCTGGTGTATGTTCAGGTTCGCCCAAGATAGAACTATAAAAATTTCCTCCAATGTGCCCAAGCCACCTGGCAAAGCGATAAAAGCATCAGCACGGTTAATCATTTCTACCAGTCGTTCAGACATACCTGGCACGATCAGTTCCTCTCCGTTTGGATGAACCAATAAGATTTGCCTCTGCCAAAGGTTTTGGGATGATTCCCAAAACATGACTGCCTCCTTCCTGTACAGCCTTTGAAACGATCCCCATAAGTCCAAGATTTCCTCCGCCATATATAAGTGCATATTCCTTGCAGCTAAGACTCGACCCAATTCCTGTGCTGCTTCTATGTATTGTGGCTTAGTACCAACACTACTACCGCAAAACACGCAGATGTTTTCAACTCGTCTTCTTGAAGTGGCTTCCATATTTTTTTTTGTATTTCTTTTTCAACTCTGGATGCCTTCAAAAGTGCAATGACGGGCTGAATTTATAGTACCTGAAAAAGGGTGAGTAAATAGCACTAATATCTTCCAAGGACGATTGTTAGCTAAACAACAAAAGAGATCGTGAAAGGTCAAAAAGTCTGGATCCTGTCTACGAAAATAAAGATAATTACAATAGAAAAGCGAATCAAAGCAAATTACGGCAACGGAATTGTGTACGCAATACGCCACTCGCTTAGTATAAATTCATTAGGATGTGTCTCAAGATTTCATTCCTTATTCAGCCATCGCTAATGAATTGTTTCTCATCTTTGATTGCCAAACACAATTCCTTCTGTCTTAAAATGCTTCGTTTGTGCCTTTCCCTACAAAAATAACACACAAAATTAAAAATTTCACACAAAATATGAAAACAAATTACAACAAATTGCATGGGTTGCCTCCCTGCTAGCGCTAAATTTTTCGTCTTCAGCCAGACGTGACTGAAATTCATCTGTTAAGGAGGTTTCAATGTCGTTTTGGATGTCCGATTAAAGACAATCCCGTGAGCGTTGCTTTTGAAGGGTCTCTTCCAACGGTAAAGTGGCAAAAAGAGTTTTGTCTCATTCAGTACTCGTGCCACCTTTTTGCTCCTTGTTACTCCAGTGGTTCCTGCAAAGAAAGAAAGAAAATCAGGAGGTCTCGTATGATGCTTGACTTGGAATGGAAATTCCATTCTGTCAAGCTTCTGGTTGATATCTTTATTTGTACTCCCCAAAACAGCGATGTTTCTCCTGAATGCTCTGGATCTTTATTAAGGTCAGACATTTGCTCCTTCATTTGCTCTGTTTCTTGCTCCACATTTTCTTCACAGATGAATTGTAAATTTTGTATTCAGCTCTTCATCGTCATCTGTGAAATACATGCTTCAAAATTGTCAACCAGAGGATGCAAAGATGTTTCTGACATTAGGTCTTCATCCTCTGATATGACTGGAATGGATGGTTCAGATAGATCTTCTTCAAACATCATGGTAAAGCATGCTCCAAGATCTTCATTTTGAGGATTGAAAGTTTGATCCTCCGTTGTTGGAGCAGTTGGTACAAAAAGATCAGCTTCATCATCTCGTCAGAATCTGAATAATAAAAGTCAAATTGAGACTTTACCGATTCGGATTCCTGAACTGATACCTCTGGTTGTTGATACTACTGCTCAGCCTCCTCCTCTGTTGAAGTGTCTTTGTGGATTTCTAGGTACTTGAAGGCTTCATCAGTGTCATCTGAAACTGGTTCTTGAGGTATGTAGTTCTGGTTTTCTGTTAATTGTCTCATTTGATCTGTCATCCTCTGAATGAATTCTGATTGTCTCTGAATACTTTCAAGTTGTCAGGCTTGTTTCAAGCATTGTATCCAACTTTCCGTTTCGTTTCTGGAAAAATTTTTGAGCATATCAATCAATTGTTCTTCCTCTGATGGTCTGGTTTTTGTTGAGGATAGTAGGTGGATGGTGGATAAGATGGAAAGTATGATGGTTCTTCGTACCATGAAGGATTTTGATAGCTCTGCCACCCTGGATTGTAGTTGTATCGCAATAATTACTTGGTGGTTACCGTCACATATCTCACATCTCTCCATTGCATTCTGTTGAGCAAATGTGGTATTGCTTGGTTCTGGCATCCAGTGATAATTGTTGGGCTGGACAACAGGCCTCAGAAAACCGGACTGTTGCTCCCAGATTTGGGGTGTATCTTCTTGTAAAGCTCTTGATCTTTCAATCTCCCAATAGTGTTCCATTGTTTAACCACCTGAAAATAAAGAAAGAAATAAAAATTACAGATAAAAATAAAGAAAATTAGATACAGTAAATTAGATAGCTTCAAAATTAATAACTCAAGAAATATAAGTCCCCGGCAACGGCGCCAAAAACTTGACCGGCGTAAACACACACGTATAACGCAAGCGCACGTATCGTTCAAGTAGTATAAAAATATCGATCCCACGAGGACTTAATTCCTACTGTTGTTATTAATTGTTGAATCTATTTATTTACAAATATCTAATTAAATGGATAAGAGAGATTTGTTTGTTGATTGGTTGAATGGCTTTACTAACTAATAAATATAAATAAAAGACAAAAGAAAATACTAAAGAAAATACAAAAGACACAAAGATCTAGGGTTGTGATTTCTTCCAATACCATTTTAAAGATGAAGTGATTATTATATAGATGGGTAAAACATTGATTTATTAACCTGGAACACGAAATTATGCGAAAGCATCTGTCGATGGTCAGACACAAATACCCAGTGTAACCCAATTGAACCATATTCTATGTCAACCAATTATCTGGATTCATTAAGATTAAGTTCCAATTATGGCTACCCCCGCCCGACAGGTATATTCCTATCCTGTAAGGAAATCTATTAAAGGGTTATCTATCCTCAAGGAAGATCGTGGGCTATTGAGTCTAAGGGCTGAAACCTAAAATCCCTATGTCTAGTTCATTTTAGATTTACCATATCAATTTATTAATGGCCAATTAATAAAAAGCATTAAGATTAAGACTCAATAAATAAATCTTTATATTACCCAAACTATAATCTAACCCTTATAAACCGGTGATATTGAAATTCATCACAACCCCAGATAACTATTTAGTTACAACACATAACTAGGACTAATAACTGAAAAATAAAAGACATAAAGTAAAAATACTGAAAAGTAAAAGACATAAGTAAAAAGTAAATAAATGCTAAGGTAAAAGGAATTACTTTTACTACTACTTATTTAAAATCTCCCATAAAATAATATATAAACTTGTTATAATATTACCAACCGACCAATCTGGCGGTATCCTGATTAAGTCAAATTAAGTCCAACCAGCCATATAGGCGGTAATATTTTGTCCATAATCCAGCCATAAAGGCGGTACCAAAATAAATTTACCAACCGACCAATCTGGCGGTATCCTTGATTAGTCAGGTTTAAACCAGATTAAATTGAATTGCCAACCGACCATATAGCGGTATCCTTTATTAATCAGTATTTTAAATAGTGAATATATTATTTTTAAGGGAGATTAATCTAAATAGTAACAGTAAAAGAATTACCTTTCACCCTAGCTTGGGAAATTACCTCCTCATTACTGAAAAGTAAAAACTGAAAAATTAAAGAAAGAAAAGTACTGTGCGTAAAAGTAAATCGCGGAAAGTAAAAACTGAAAAGTAAAGAAAAGAAAGTGCGAAACTGAAAATTAATTACTGAAAACTAAAATAAACAAACTAGATACAATCTTCTTATTTATTCATAAGAATTTCAAAGAAGAAAGTATGAATTTTACAAATGAAATGGCTTGGTATTTATAGGCAAAATTTTGCCACCATCAAATCATCAATCAATTTCTCCACCATTACATTATTAATTTCTCCACTAATTACTCCACCAAATCCATAATTGCTCCAATAATTTCTTATCTTGTTTGGTGTTGATTTGATAATTTTTATTAATTATTAATTAATTAATATTTTTGCTTTGAAAATGATTGATAATGACTTTTAATAATTACACTCCACACACTTCTGGATGGTTCATCAATTTCGGTCATGAAATCTTCAGAATTCGAAAATATTTTCTCTTTCAAAGTTGTAGATCTTTGAGTCTTCTTTAATCTGGCACTTGAATCAGCTCAATCCGATATCTGAGTAAAAAGTTATGCCCAAATACGACAGATGCGCAAAACTGGAATTTCCAAAACTGCACTTCGTCAAAAACCCCTTTCAAGTTTCCAATCTCCAAAATTAATATATCAAGTCCAATAATTGCCCTTATTTGATCCACATTTCATCCTAAATGATTTCATTGAGTCCCGATATTATTTTATCTGCAAAATAAACTAAAACATATCAAAACGTTCATCAAACCCGAGAAACTAAACAAAATATTAAGTAAAAGGGCGGTAAATATTGATATATTTTCCGCTCATCAATGTCTCCAATCTTTTAAAAGGAAAAACGCAGCAGTAAATTTCACATAATCACATGTGCTGGCCTGGTTTGGTTTGAAACCAGTGCTCTCTTCTCTCATAACCCTACGTAATAGATATTTTTTTTATTTATTTGGAACTAATTGAAATCAACTATATTGGTAAGTTCAACTGGTGGCAACATGATAGGTTCCGGATATCCCTATGTCTAGTTTCAATTTTAAAGTTCACCTAATCATTTTATTAATGACAGTTAATGAAAAAACATTAAGATTAAGACTCAATAAATAAATCTTTGTATTACCCAAGCTATAATTTAATCCCTTATAAAACGGTGATATTAAAAGTCATCACAACCCCAGATAACTAATTTAGTTACAACACATAACTAGGGCTGGTAAAACTTGAAAATAAAGGCATAAAGTAAAAATGCGGTAAAGTAAATACTGAAAAGAAAATTACAAATAAATAAAATCTAAGGTAAAATGAATTACTTTTATTACTACTACTAATTTAGATATCTCCCATAAAATAATATATAACTTGTGATAATATACCAACCGACCAATCTAAAGGTATCCTGATTAAGTCAAATTAAGTCCAACCAGCCATTAAGGCGGTAAATGTTCCATAAACCCAGCCATAAAGGCGGAACCAAAATAAAATTACCACCGACATCTGGCGGTATCCTTGATTAATCAGTTTAACCAGATTAAAATTAATTACCAACCGACCAATAAGCGGTTCCTGATTAGTCAGGTTTTAAATAGTGAATATATTATTTTTAAGGGAGATTAATCTAAATAGCAATAGTAAAAGAATTACCTTTCACCATAGCTGAGGAAGTTACCTCATCATGGTAAATAGTAAAAACTGTAAAAAGTAAGGAAGTAAATTACTATTATTACAAAAGTAATTAAAATTATTACAAAACTAAAACTAAAAATTAAAAGAAACTTAGAGAGAGAAGAACTCCCTATTTACAACAAAGAAATGGGAGGGAGAGGTACAAAGAAATCTGAAATCTCGAGCTCAATTTATAGGCGCGGATAAGCTTCTGGCGTCGCGACGCTGGAACAGTGAGGCATGGCACAATGACAGCTTGACACGTGGCGATTCAGATAAGAAGATAAGACGACACGTGGCGAGGTGGCTAAGAGCTCAATTATTATGCTGACGTGGCGATGACGTGGCAAGGCGGCTGAGATCAATTGTCGGCACCATAAGATTGCGACACGTGTCACGGCGTGATTGGCTGATGATGACGTGGCATGTTGACTCAGTTGACCTGCTGACGTGGATGATGACGTGGCATGACGCGTGGAAGAGTTGACTCGTTGACCGGATGACGTGGCGACACGTAGGATGACACGTGGCACACGTGTAAATAGTAATTGTCGGCACCGTAGGATGATGACACATGTCAAGGCGCATGTTAGCAGATCGGCAGTGATGGTGACACGTGGAACGGCACATTTTAGCAAAGTCAAACTTCTCAAATTCTGACACGTTGACCCGGCGTATGTTAGCAGATTCGGCGCATGCTGGGTGTGGCGACGCTGAAGGTCTGGGCGTCGCGACGCGGGAAATTACCAAAATGCCATTTTTTTTTTCCAATTTTCACTGTTTTGCCCCGAATCACCTCCAGAATGTCCTGAAATATTTATCTACAAAATAACACAAACACATCAAAATATTCACAAGACTCAAGAAACTATACAAATATTAGGTTAAATGAGTGGAAATAGTGATAGAAATATCACTCATCACACCCCAACACCTAACATTTTGCTAGTCCTCGAGCAAAACATAAAATAAAAATAACATAAATTTTTCTCTTGATTTTTTCTTTGCTTTTTCTGAATTTTGACTTTTTATTTATATACAATACCTTCCGTCTATGTAGCGAGCTTTGGGTCGGTGGCTCCCAAACCAGTTGGCTTTAGGGCACCAGGTGTTAAGACACCCATACAGACTTAATTACCCAGACTTCAGATAAATATATTTTTTTTGTAGCATCTTCGATCCATGTAGAGAGCTTTGGGCCAGTGAGTCCCAAACCAGTTGGTTTTATGGCACTAGGTGTTAAAACACCCTTACAGACTTAATAACTCGGATCTCGGATTTTTTTTTTTTACTCCACTGCTTTTTGAGATGCTTCCTCCAATTGAACTAGCGCACTGAATATTACAAACTTTTCAATTACAGCTCTTGTCCGTATGTTACTATGCATGTTGATAATACCTTCCAACTGAGCATATGAAGATCTATTTTAGTCAGCATTATGGAGAATTTTACAAATTAAATATTCAAAAGGAAATAAACAAAAGTTAACTTGTTTCGAAATAGGTTTGAAATACGTCTCAGGAGTGGAAACTCCTTACTCAGCTATCTCTCTTACAATTTCACCATTTTAGTCAAAATAAAACACAAAAACGTAAAATATTTTTGTAATTTTTGAAAATTTTCCAATTTTTTTTGTATTTTCGAAAAATTTTGGACTAAAAATAAAAATAACATACAAACTAAAAACAAGGTACTAATAAACTAATTTCCTCCCCCAAACCTAAAGAGACATTGTCCCCAATGTCTTAAACAGTAGAAGAAGAGTTTAGAAAATAATACATGGTTAGTTGAGAATCTACAGGATTTTAAAGGTTAAGATCCAGATTAATCCGACGCCTCTTACCACGATCGTCCTCGGACCAATTTATCTTTGAAAGAATAGGGTCAACTCGTGGTTCATAGGCTATGAGTTGGTCTATTAGATCCGGAGCAGTTCTGGCAGTAAAGATGAGTTCTTTTAAAGGTTTTGACACGAACCCATTTCTCCGAGCATCATCAAGAAACACACAAAGAAAATCATAAAATCCATCAACGTTGAGCAATCCAAGCAGTTTCTGGTGTATGTTAAGGTTCGCCCAAGATAGAACTATAAAAATTTCCTCCAATGTGCCCAAGCCACCTGGCAAAGCAATAAAAGCATCAGCACGGTTTATCATTTCTACCAGTCGTTCAGACATACCTGGCACAATAAGTTCCTCTCCATTTGAAGATTCAATAAGATTTGCTTCTGCCATGGGTTTTGGGATGATTCCCAAAACGTGACTGCCTCCTTCATGTACGGCCTTTGAAACGATCCCCATTAGTCCAAGATTTCCTCCGCCATATATTAAGTGCATATTCCTTGCAACTAAGACTCGACCCAATTCATGTGCTGCTTCTATCTATTGTGGTTTGGTACCAACACTACTACCGCAAAACACACAGATGTTTTCAACTCGTCTTCTTGAAGTGGCTTCCATGGTTTACTCTGGATGTCTTTAAAAGTGCAATGATGAGTTGAATTTATAATACCTGAAAAGGGTGAGTAAAATAATAGCACTAGTACCTGCCAAATGACAATTATTAGTTAAACAAATCGTGATAGTCAAAAAGGTCTAGATCTTGTCGGAGAAAATAAAAGAAAACAACAAAACAAATTACAATTATAGGAAAAGACAAAGAGATATAATATTTACAAGAAAAGTAGCGGCTTGGTCGACGTCTATGCGTCAGGGACAAACTTCCCATCCAATTTTCTTATAAACTGGCAAACAGGGTCTTTTTGAGTCAGATTCCCGAGACTTAACAGTTGTCTTTCTTTTTAAAATTGTCTATGTAATTACGAAAGGCTATGTGAACATATCCACTGGGATAACGTCTCAGAGTCGAAGATATGTCATCCAAAGACTCCTTACTCAAGCCATCCCTAATGAAGTTAATCTTATCTTCGCGGTTATCAGACACCATTCCTAAGAACGACAACGAGTATTGCAATTCCATCGTGCACATTTGTAACAAACACCCATTTACTTAGCCCTACGTTTCTTTGCATAGGTGCTTCTTCCAAAACCAGGCATATGTGAAACAAAAGAGTCAGAAGGCTCACCTGCCAATCGGACCCGTGCTTCAATTACCCAACGAATATCATTGGAACAACCTGAATTGTCAGTAACCTCATCCGTTCCAAGCGAGCTTTGTAGACTTTCATCAGAGATTTTTTAGGGAGAGAAGGAAATGCTTGTGAAGATTTGTGAGAACTTCTTCCATCTTGAAATGACTTAATCTGCAAAAACTAAACACACAAAATTAAATCACACCAAATCACAATATATACACAAATTGCATGGGTTGCCTCCCTGCTAGCGCTAAGTTTAAAGTCGTCAGCCAGACTTGGCTTCTCGAACGTTAGGCTAGATATGAAGTGTGACACTTTCTTTTTGTCGCCCAAATGATTCTCCCCAGTAGTGTTTCTTGACACGTTATGATTCTTAACCTCAAAGTTTTTAAGTTTTCGCTTAGTGTAACCTTGAGGAGAATGATCTACGTTGCATCATGTTCTGCAACAGCTCTTTGTGTAAACTTTGGTGATCACAAATGGACCTGACCACCGTGATTTTGGCTTCCATGGGAAGAATTTCACCCTTGATTTGTTTAACAGTACCTTCTGCCCTGGTTCCAGTTGTATGCGTACACTTCTCATCATGTCTTTTCTTGCCCTTTTCTTTGTACAATTTGGGCATCCTCAAAAGGACTGATTGTGAAATTCCTCCAATTCGTTGAGTTGGTGGAACTTTTTCTTTCTGTTGCTTGTAGTGCAAGAATAGGCTCATTCAGTGCAAAAAGATGCTTTATCTTTAGGCTCCACATGCAATTGACATGTTTTTAAGTTTGTCAGTAGAACTTTGTCTTTCATCAGAGTTCTGAATGGTACTGTTGTATCACATCGAGTTGAAACATTCCTCCTCTTTTCATCATCTGGGAAATTCATGGCCTTGAAAACATTAAATGTTACTTCTTGGTCCCTGTACCCTCATGGTTAGTTCTCTTTTTACATCAATAATGGGTCGACCTGTAGCCAAGAATGGTTCTCCCGAGGATGATTGGCACATCTGCGTCTTCTTCCATATCAAGGACAATAAAATAATCTGCTGGGAAAATGAATTTGTCAACCTTGACCAACACATCCTCAACTACGCCTCTTGGAAATATGAGCGTTCTATCAGCAAGTTGTAGTGAGACTGAAGTTGGGCATTGTTTCTCCAATTCTGCAGTTTCCTGAAAATAGAAAAAGGCATCAAGTTAACACTTGCACCTAAATCACATAAAAAGCCTTACCAAAGTTATGTTCTCCTATGACGCAAGGAACAGTGAAACTGCCAGGATCTTTCAACTTCGGGGGAAGTTTCCTCTGAATGATGGCACTGCATTCTTCTGTTAATGCTACTGTCTCATAATCTCCCAATCTCCGTTTTCGTGAAAGAATATCTTTCATGAATTTGGCACATGTGGGCATTTGTTCCAATGCTTCTGCAAATGGAATGTTGATATGAGCGTTTTTGAAAGATCTCCAGGAACCGAGAAAACTGCTTGTCCAATTTGTTCTTCTGAAGACGTTGAGGAAAATGTGGAGGTAGAGTGGATCTGTTCTTTTTCCTTTGCTTCTTTTTCCTCCATCCGTTGCTTTGTTTTCTTTTGGACTTCCTCAGCATCTGTTTTGGCTCCAACATCTTGTTGATTTCAGTACCCGCTTTTTAACATGATGGCATGACATTGCTCTCTTCCCAATGTTCCTTAGATTTGGCTCTGTGTTGCTAGGAAGGGTACCTGGCGGTCTGTAATTCTGAGCATTTGCCAGTTGTCCAATTTGATTCTCTAGTGCTTTGATAGAGGCTGAATGGCTTTGAGTCAATGCTACTCTTGATTTTGAAACATAGCATCATATCTTGCTGCTTGAGAGTCGTGTTTTTGCTTCCATTTTTTTCAGTAGGTCACACTTCTGTTATTCCTGGTTCATTTGCCTGCTCCTGGCCTTTGTTCTGTTTTGGAATCAGGTGGTGGATAGTTCTGTTGTTGACCAAATTGTTGTCTCCATGCGAAATTAGGATGATTCCTCCACCCTGGGTTGTAGGTGTTGGAATATGGATGTTCCCCTGTCTGTTGAAATTGTTGACAAATTAACCGTTTCTTCAAGTTGACTCGATTCTGGTATTCCTCCATATGGTGAACTTGTGGATCCAGTGGTAAGAGTTTCCAAAAATTTGCATATCTGATCTAGCTTGGTGTTGACTGCTGTATTGGCTCCACTTTAATAAATTCCTGCAATTCTTTGGATCATGCTCCTTTCTGTTGGCCACAAGGAATTGTTGTTGGCCATTTCTTCAATTAGTCCCAGGCTTGATCTTCTCCTTTTGCCATCAAAGCTCCTCCAGCAGAACATCGATTGTGGTTCTCATTATTCGAAAGTCCATTGTAGAAGGTCTGAACTTGTAGCCACTTTGGCGATCTCATGATGAGGACATTTCCGGAGTAAAGTCTCTCTGAATCTTTCCCAAGCTTCGTAAAGGGATTCTGAATCTTGTTGCATGAAGGATGTGATGTCATTCTTAACTTTGCAGTTCTGGCTGGTGGAAAGTATTTTGCAAGGAATTTGGTGGCTATAGTGTTCCAAGTTGTGATAGAACCTGCGGGTAGTGAGTGTAGCCAAGCTTTAGCTCTGTCCTTCAAGGAGTATGGGAAAACTCGCAGTCTCATTGCTTCTTCAGCTGCTCGGTTGTAATTGAAAGTACCGCAAACTTCCAGGAAGTTGCTGATGTGGGCATTAGGATCTTCAGTTGCATTTCCCCCAAACTACATTGACTGCTGAATCATCTGAATGCATGTTTTGATGTCAACCCGCATTTGCTGGTAAATGAGGAAGTACAATACAAGAAACGAGTCTGTCAACCACCGAATGGTTTGTCTCGAATGGGAATGGGTGGTGCAACGTTCAAAGGTTCAGGTTCCATGTTGACTAAAGCTTCTTGGCCTTCTCGTCTTTCCCCTTCTCAACTGTCTGATGGTTCTTTCAATTTCCGGGTCCAACCGGTCGGAGTTCAAAGCTTCTGGTTCGTCTCATGTAGTTTCTGAGAACCTGAAACACAAGAAAACAACGACAATAAGTAAAAAAAAAAAATAGATACAAGTAACGTATTTAACCCCAAAATTAATAGTGAAAGATAAATAAGTCCCCGGCAACGGCGCAAAAAACTTGACCGCGTAAAAACACACGTATAACGCAGCGCACGTATCGTTCAGTAGTATAAAATAATCGATCCCACGAGGACTTAAATCAAATCAATTATTTTATGAGGTCAAATGATTACTAGTATCTAACAGGTTGTTTGATTGATTTGAATGGTGACGATTCTAAATTTAAACAAGTGAATAATTTGTTTGAATGAAAGTAGTTTTAAGAAAATTCAATATTAAAAACTACCTAGGGTTGTGATTTCTTTTAATATCATTTTAAAGATGAAGTTGTGGGAACACAGAAATCTGGGGCGACGTATGCTGTCCCGGGCTCGCGGCCCGGTCGGGAGTACAGAGTAGCCACGGGGGACTAAACCGGAGAATGATGGAGTCGCCACCCGGACCCGGTGTGACCGGAAAATGAGATTTAAGGCCGCACTCACCCCTCGCAAGGGAAGACCTCAAACCATTGGGTTCGGAATGGTCCCTTACTTATGCCACTTGTAATGACAGGATTTATGTAATAATTTAATCAGGCTTAAGTAACACTTATTCCTAAGAATATCATGTTTCTATATTCACGGGTATGAAATAAAATTATACATACATTTCACATATATCTCATATCTAAGAACACATGCCTGAAAATACTACCTCAAGTAACAATGAACATACAACTTCATTCAGCATATCATATTCATGAAAAACACAAGCATACATAATAACAGCACAAGCATACATATGAGCACTTTTCCAAGTGATACGTGGAATTGTATCCCAAGTACAGACCGTATTACCGTCCATTCGGAATCGGCTACGGAATTTATGTCTGGGTTTCCATCCGATATATCACAAGAAATAATACTCCAAAGTCATCATGGCATAGGTATATGAATCGTAATACGTTAAATCAAGACTAAGGCAAATGACGCAACTAATGGAATAAACATGCTTTTCATTATTACGTGCACAAAGATAAGAATGACTATGTGTGGTTCCATAAAACAATCACCTAAGAAACAATTATACATGGCATGTGATGAATATGTCTCAGTTCAGTGTGTTCGCGTTCGTGTAGCATTCGTAAACGCGTTCGAACGGTAAACAGAAGGTTCGCGTTCGTATGGCGTTTGATAACGCGTTCGAACGGAAATGAAGCAGAATGCTTACGTTCGTATGGCGTTTGTTAACGCGTTGGAACAGAAATGAAACAGAATGCTCACGTTCGTATGGCGTTTGTTAACGCGTTCGAACGGAAATGAAACAGAATGCTCACGTTCGTATGGCGTTCGTGAACGCGTTCGAACAAAATGAGACCTGATGCATGATAAAGCAAAATGCATGCGCGTTCGAGTTGCGTTCGTAAACGCGTTCGAACGGGAACAGACCTGACGCATGAAATGGGACGCAATACATAAACAACAAAATAAAGGGGCGGTGAAGTACTGCCGTAAAGGTGGCCTTTTGGGGCTCTTGGTCTCTCAAAGAGAGGACCTTTAGACCAACATACTAAGCCCATGCGCGTCACATCACACATACAAAAATAGAGCCAATCATATCAAAACCAAGTATGCCCGATTGAACACATCTTACATCCAATCCGAACACACATCAACTGGCGCGGCAAAACATCATGGTAAAGGGTTTTAACCCCTCCCCATAAGGGATCTTTCATTCCACGTACTAAGCCCATGCGCTTGATTGAACCATGCATAAAAAGATAAAGACACTAATCAAATTAAAAGTATGCCCGATTGAACGTATCTTGCATCCAACCGAACACACATCAACCGGCGCGGCAAAGCATCGTGGTAAAGGGCTTTAGCCCCTCCCCATAGGGGATCTTTCATTCCACTTACTAAGCCCATGCGCTCGATTGAATCATGCATAAATAAACAACATACATAATTCAAGTGACGAAAAATAAATAAACAAAAACAACACAAAACAAAAGAGGGTGCCGTTTACTCAAGCGGTACGTGGAGTTGTGTCCCGAGTACAGATCATATTACCGTCCATTCGGAATCGGCTATCAAATTTATGTCCGGGTTTCCATCCGATATACCGCGAGAGTTGACACATCTCTCATTCATTCAATACCCACAACGCACATCATACACAAGCAAGATTTAACAACAAGTAAAATACAATCCAAATAATAACAAAAGGTCAAATAAAGATGAGTGTGAAAAGTACCCTCAGGTCTAACCTTTTAGCCAACTTTCAGGCTTGCGTTTCACGGATGTCGGAAGGGTACAACTCCTCAACTTCTCTGGTTCACTGGTTCAGCGTCCTAGCTCACTGCTTTGCTGTTTTGCTTGCGGTTCGAACTCCGTTCTGCTCCTGTTCGGCCTCTGTCTTGCTGCTCATTGCTCAGGCCACCTGTTTTAACGTTTTCAATGAACTGTTCCAAGTTTGCGTGGGTTCTTAGTGCAGTTGTGTGTCATTATTTTTAAGATTATCTATGCAGTTTTTATGTTACTGTTTTTAAGGTTTTTAGGGACTGTTTTAAGAGGATTTGGCTGCTGTTTTAAGGTGATTCAGGGGGTGTTTAGGCGTGTTTTAGGGGGCTGGTTTTGAGTGTTTATTAGGGGGTGTTTCAGTTGTTGTAAGGGCTGTATGGGGGGATTGTTCTTGGTGAAGGAGGGGAGTGTTTTGATTCGGCTAAGGAGGGTTATTGCTTGTGGTGGTCTCGACTTTGAAGGATTTTGGTGTTCTGGATTCGGCTAAGGGTGAGTTTGGTTTGTTTTGGATTCGGCTATGGTGGTTGTTGGCTTGTTGTCTCGGCTATGGAGGAGATGGTTAGGGCTCTTTGTTCTCTTTTTGTGTGTATGTGAAGTGTTTTTTTTTGTCTTGGGCGTGTATTGGAGAGAGTGGAGAGATGGTGTGGCTAGGCTAATGCATGTTTATATAGAAGAGGGCTAGGGTTTGCCCTTGTCTCACAAGGAAGAGATCTAGTTTCCAAATTAGGAGTCCTAAGGATGGTATACACAAGATTGAGGGGGGACAAAATATTTTTAAATTAGGAAGTAAACTATTTTAAATTGATAGATGTCTTATTAGATTAGGAAGTCAAATATTTGATTGGTTTTAATTGGTTAAGATTGATTTTAATTAGGCATATCTTCTTTTTAATTTTAGTTTAAGTTTGGTAAATGTTTTATTTAATTGGTAAATGGTTTAAATATTTTATTTAATGTTTAATGTTTAAATTAATAATTATTTATTTATTTGGGATGTGTTTTATGGGCTTTGAGGAGCTAAATGGGCTGGGGTGTGAGGCTAGCAGCAAAACCAGAATTACCGACACCGTTCGAACGCTTCCTCGAACGCGACACGAACGCCCGCAATCTGTTTGACGTTCGAACGAAGTAACGAACGCAGCACTAACGAAGACAGTGAGCTTGTTTATTCTGAATTTCCCCTTCCGATATTTGTTTCCCGCGGCTTCCGTGACTCAAAAGGTAGTGCCTCCAAATGAGACTCATCATCGGGTTTCACATGCAAAAATACAATGCCTACAGTCGCCCCCACTTTGATGGGGCTTGTGCAGTGTGTGACAGTGACAGTCCTATCAAAGTCTATGCAATGCATTTTTTACTTACCTGGCTAGCTAGCTGTCTCGAGCTGAGCTGATACTGCAGTGGACCTCGATCCTGAGACGCATCTCGATACTGCTGATGATGTGGGCCTCGCCTGCAAAATGATGTGATGTGGAGCCTCGCTCCTCAGCCGATATGGGCTTCGCCCCCAGCTGATATAATGTGATGTGGAGCCTCGCTCCTCAGCCAATATGGGCTTCGCCCCCAAGCTGATATAATATGATGTGGAGCCTCGCTCCTCAGCCGATATGGGCTTCGCCCCCAGCTGATATAATGTGATGTGGAGCCTCGCTCCTCAGCCGATATGGGCTTCACCCCCAAGCTGATATAATGTGATGTGGAGCCTCGCTCCTCAGCCGATATGGGCTTCGCCCCCAAGCTAATATAATGTGATGTGGAGCCTCGCTCCTCAGCCGATATGGGCTTCGCCCCCAAGCTAATATGATGTGATGTGGAGCCTCGCTCCTCAGCCGATATGGGCTTCGCCCCCAAGCTGATATAATGTGATGTGGAGCCTCGCTCATCAGCGCTCCTCAGCTGATATGGGCTTCGCCCCCAAGCTAATATGATGTGATGTGAGCCTCGCTCCTCAGCCGATATGGGCTTCGCCCCCAAGCTGATATAATGTGATGTGGAGCCTCGCTCCTCAGCCGATATGGGCTTCGCCCCCAAGCTGATATGATGTGATGTGGAGCCTCGCTCCTCAGCCGATATGGGCTTCGCCCCCAAGCTGATATAATGTGATGTGGAGCCTCGCTCCTCAGCCGATATGGGCTTCGCCCCCAAACTGATATGATGTGAGGCTTACTGCTCGCTCTTTTCCGTCTTCAACATCTGTTTACACAAAACAGAATAAACACAAAAATATGCAATATAGGTTACGTGTATGCATGTATGCAGGAGTTTTCTTATTCCGTTGGGTTAGGTCTTCCACTGGCGACCAAGTCTTCTCAGGCAAAGTACAACTTCAACCTGTCAACATTGATTGGTTCTGTGAATTCATTTCCCTCGAGGTCTGACAACTTCACTGCTCCATTTCCCATGACTTTCTGAACGATGTAAGGTCCTTCCCAGTTCGGCCTGAATTTCCCTCTTGGATCTTTCGTCGACGGCCTCGACTGCTTAAGTACCAAATCACCCTTTCTGATCTTTGTGGGACGTACTTTCTTGTTGAAGGCCCGGGCCAGTCTCTTCTGATATAACTGCATGTGATGTAAGGCTCTTATCATTTTCTCGTCCAAAAGTGCTGACTGATCAAATCTCTGTGCGGCCCATTTTGACTCAGGTAACTCTGTCTCTGCTAATACCCTCATAGACTGTATTTCCATTTCCACTGGCAGTACCGCTTCCATCCCGTACACTAAAGAGTAAGGTGTTG
>SKCR01010784.1:0-22105 GCA_019454045.1 Zanthoxylum bungeanum
CTCCTTGTAAGTGTTAGCTAAATAAAATTTTGCAACAAAACTTCAATGGAGGAGGAAGAAGCTCACGGCAAGAGCAAAGGAAGAAGAAAGAGTTTGTTATAATAGTAACTCTACTTTACTTCCAAAGTTGACTTAAATTAAATACAAAGTTTGTGTGTTGAAATGGGTTTGAGTGTTTTAGAAGTTAACCAAGCCTTATATTCAACAAATCAAATCCATAAATTAAGCTTAACCACTTTCATCACATGTCCAACAAGTTGATGTAAGTGAAGTGGGTCCTACCACTTTTAAATTCCAAATTTAAGTCGGCTAATTCAACACGCAACTTCGTTCGGGCTCGGGTTCGTTTAATTTCGAATTAAAAAATTTTCGGTTGCGACATAATTAAATCTAATTTATTAAATAATTATGCCTCGCAAAATTATTATGAAAGTCGCTTATGAATTAATTCTAAATTAATTCGTTCGCCTGAATTAAAATCCAATTTTAATTCCGCTTTGAAATCTAATTTCAATTAATATATCCAATATATTATTTAATCGATTAGTTCCAAATTAATTGTTCTCTCTCTTATATTTTAAATTTATCCCAGATAAATTCTTGTCGTAATTAATCATAGATTAATTTTCTCTCTCTCATAATTAATCCCAGATTAATTCTGTTCGAGTCAAATGTCATCGGTGAATCTTTGGGAAGCGACCCATGAGATCCCTGGATATATTGGCAGTAAATACGGTTATCGGACTATCCGAATACGTGCGTACCCAATACCACGTTCTTACCGATTTACAAGACATGGTTGGCTACTAGCAAAGCATCGTGCCTACCCAATTGTCCAGAAATATTCTTTTAAGGAATACATAATCTTTATCAGGCGTAGTATACTAAGTATTGCGTATTACGATCCAATATTGGATGTCACATGTTAGGCCTAGGGCTCGAATTGCGTCTATCTCGTACGAAGCATATAACGGATCACTGGCAACTAGTCTCCATAATCGGATAATCATGACCTAGTTGTAGGACACAGAAATCGGCGACGCTATTCCAGGGTCGCGGCCCGATCGGGAGTACAGAGTAGCCCACGGGGGAACTAAACCGGAGAAATAACATGGAGTCGCCACCCAGTGTGAAATGGGAAAATGATTTAAGGCCGCACTCACCCCTCGCAATGGAAGACCTCAAACCGTTGGGTTCGGAATGGTCCCTTACGTATGCCACTTGTAATGAATGGATTTGTGCAATAATCTAACCAAGTCTAAGCAACAACAACCTACATCTAAGTTTGCATACTACCTATATCTAAGTTTGCATGCATAAAAGTAAGTCGGAATAACAGCAAGCACACAATCTCATGCATACATTAAATCGCTAAGCATGGCAATGTAAATAAATGATAATCTAAAAATAAACATAAATTAAATTCCTAATGCGAAAGAAATAACTAATCATGCTTGGAAATAACCAACTAAATCATGCATAAAAATAAATAACATACTAAAGGACTAAATCATGCTTAGAAAAATAAATAACATACTAAACGACTAAATCATGCATAAACATTAGATTGGATGAAACAAAATATGTATGTCTCTCAAGTGGTACGTGGAGTTGTTTCCCAAGTACAAACCGCACTACCGTCCATTCGGATTCGGCTATGGAATTTACGTCTGGGTTTCCATCCGATATACCATGAGAGATAACACATATTTTATTCATCCCATGGTCATAGCATACACCAATCAACAATACTCATGCGAAGTAAAATAAGAAGATAAATAAAAAATAAAGGAGAATAAATAAAAAGGGTGCCCTCATGTCTAACCTCTTAAGTCGTCTCTTGGAAGTGCGCTACGCGGTTGTCGGAAGGGTTAATGCTCTGCAACTTTTCGGATTTACTGGATCGTTGTTTTCCTTCGTTGCCTCGCTGTTTTGGGCTGCTGTTTGCTCACTGTTTTGATGCTATTTCGCTGCTATTTTTTGTCATTGTTTTTGCGGTAAAAGGACTGTGTTTCAGTGGTAGAATTTCGATAATGTGGGGCTATTTGCAGGGGTGATTTTATGGCAGTTTCAGGGTGCAGTTCAGGGGTATTTTTTGGTATGTGGGGCTGTTTGCATGGGTGATTTTGTGGGAAGTTGAGGGCTGTGTTGAGGGGTCTGGTGCGTGAAGTTGAGGGCTATTTTGAGGGGTTTAGTGCGTGAACTTGAGGGGCAGTTTTGAGGGGTTTATTGCGTGAACTTGATGGGCAGTTGTGAGGGGTCTTGTGCGTGAAGTTGAGGGCTGTGTTAGGAGTGAATGCTAGGACGTGAGTGAGGGCTGTTTCATGGTCGATGTGGGATTTTTATTATTGTGTGGTGCCGCATGCTGAGTGAGTTGAGGGGTGTTTGGTCGGTTTAGGGAATTGTGATTTGTAGTGTCGGTTGGTGGGGTTCACGTGGTCTACGTAAGGAGTGAGGGTTGTGCTGCTTTGTGAGAAGCGGTGGAGGGGGTGAATAGCTTATATTTTGTTGTTCATATTTGGCTCAGAGAGAGTAGAGAGTGCGCTGTAGAGAGAGAGCATGCGTGAAGAGGGCTTCGAATGTCCTAGGGTTTATTAGTGTGGTGAGGCCGAGAGAGGGGAGAGAGTACATGAAGAGGGAAGCGAGCCAAGAGCTATTAGGTTTTAGAGTTGTCGTATGTGTGCTAGGGTTTGTGCCGTGAAGGATCTAGGAGAGAGAGAAGAGGCGTGAATGAGCTAGGGAGAGATAGGAGGGGCGTGAATGCTCTGGGTTATTTTCTTTGTGTTTTCGTGAGAATGAGCCAGCTCTAAGGTTTGGTTTAGGATTCTTTTTATAGGCAAGGGTTGGGGTTTACCTTATGTGAATAGGGAAAGAATATTGTGTAATTATGGGGGATATTTTAATTAGTATGCTATAAGGAAAAATATATTTAATTAGGGATGTGATTTAGTTTGATTTGATTTCTTCTCTTTTGGTTAGGGATATGATTTAATTGAATTAGGAAAGTGTTTGATGAGATTTGATTTGAATCTTTTAATTTGGGAAGGTGATTTGTCTTGATTTTAGCATGTGTTTAATGTGTGATTTTGTTATTTTGGAAGGTGATGGGCGTGACTTAGGGTGATTTGGGAGTGTGGTTGGTTTTGTTTTTATGGGCTTGGTGTGTGGTTTGGTGATGTATGGGCTTGGTGTGTGACTTGCGGGGGTTTTGGGCTAAGGATAAGTTTAAAACAGAGGCCTAACGAGCGAACCCGAAGCTAAGCAGACGAATTAAATCCAATAAGATGTCAATTTCTGACTCTTCCATTCCGACGTCTGTTTCCCGTGACTTCCACAACTTAAAGAGTAGTGCCTCCATACGAGGCTCATCATCGGGACTTATATGCAAAAATACAGTGCCTACATTAGTCATATTATCCAGATGACTGCAGTACTTAAGAGTACTAGTTCTGTATCCTACGTGACCATCATCTCCATATGACTGAAGTGATATTTCCATCTTGACATCACACCCAATACACTATGATTCTCAATATACCCAGAAGAGGCGTACATAGAACTTGTTAAAGCCTCGGACGATCAAAACCAAAGCGTACTGAATGACGCAAGTATTAGCGATGCAAGTCTCAGGTTTAGACCAAATACACCTACCCTGAATCAGATTCCTATAGACACATAGTCATACTACCAATTGGATTCCGATGGGTCTATCCAGAGCAAAGCTATTCCCGTACCATCGGTAAACAGAAGCTCCTATCACACTTGCATAAGTATCCAATACTTAATATATGAGAACTATGTCGTTAAGCTTCCATAACGCGCACAAGTGCAATACTAGCCTATTCCGCATTATCGATGTCCAGTCTCGGTAATACTATGACTAGGTATATTTAATGATTAAACCTTTCATGGATTAATATTGTCTCATAGCTTATTAATCCGGTACTAATCATATGGACTTTTATCATTTATATATCTAAGTAATCCAATTACAAAATGATAAAAGAGCAATTTCCTATGTCATATAGTTAATTTGTACAAAGAACACCATGTCTTTTACAAATAGTGATGCTACGGGTCATAATTGTCCAACAATCTCTCACTTGGCCTATAGCCAATCACTCAAGTATCCAACACATGAACTATGTACGGGTCGCTCATGCTTATGTTGATATATCGATTTCGCCAACGGATTTACAAGGTTATCATCTGATGCGATTTATTCGATCATCACATCGCCACGATGTATGATCTCATGAATCAGATAAAACCGTCGAAGTACATATTTGGATCGTTGATGAGACCGTAATTCTTTAGCCTGTGATATAGCCTAGTTCAGCTGCTAACAGAACTACTCCTAACCTAATTAGGAATTTTATAGATCCAAAATTCTTCTCTCGATACCTCAGCCGCAGCAATATATTCTGCTTTTGTTGTTGAACCGGCAACAATATCTTGCATGGAAGATTTTAGCTCACTGTTTCGTTGTTCAACCAAAATAAGTACCCTTATTGCGACTCAAAGTCATCTTTATCGGTTTGGAAACTTGCATCGGTGATCCCAGTCACCTGAGTTCTCAATCTCCATAAATTAAGAAAACATCCTTAGTTCCTCTAAGATACTTAAGGATGTTCTTTACATCAATCCAGTGACCATCACCTGGATCTGCCTGATTGTGACTCCATATGCTCAAAGCATATGAGACACCAGGTTGTGAACATGTTTTTCACAGTACGAGCTCTTGGAGAGTGCCAACAACTTTTAGATCTATCCAAGTAGATCCTTATTCCTAGAATAAAGGTTGATTCTCCCAAGTATTTCATAGAGAATTTTAATGAAAGCCAAGCTTTCATCGATTGTAATATGGGAATGTCATTGCTAAGAAGCAATACATCATCAACGAATGGGATAATCATTGTCAGTGGACTCCCACTAACCTTCTTATAGACACAAGAATCATCTTCATTTTGAATGAAATCATATACCATTATGATCTCATCAAAATGTTGGTTCCAAGAACACAATACTTGCTTCAATCCATAAATGGATCGATTTAACTTGCAAACCTTGTTTGCATATTTTGGCACGATAAATCCGTCAGGGTGTTGTATAAAACATCCTCCAAAAGGTTTCCGTGGAGGAAAGTGATTTTAACGTCCATCTGCCATATTTCATAATCGAAATATGCAGCATTAGCAAGCATTATCTGAATGGATTTAATCATGGAAACAGGTAAAAGGTTTCGTCGTAATCGACACCATGTTGATGATGATACCCTTTCGCTACAAGCCTAGCTTTGTACGTTTGTATGTTGCCATATTTCATATATGTCTTCACAATGAAGACTCATTTGCTACCAATAGGCACAATGCCTTCTAGTACATCAACCAGTGTCCAAACTTGGTTATATACATTGAATCCATTTCGGACTTCATGGAACTTTGCCATAAATAGAGTCGATACCTTGTATCACTTCCTCATACGTAGCCGGTTTGTATTCCTCAATAAGATTAATATCTTCATGAGGTGATATCAGAAACCCATACCTCTTAGGTTGTTTTCTGACTCTCTACAACCTACGCGATTCTTGTGTATTAGAAGATTATGGTACAGTTTCATCCCTGATGAACTATTCATGTTCTGTTTGGGATTCGGTGCCAGGAACAGTATCACTCCGACTTTCATCGAGTTTTACTTTCCTCCCACTTGCCACTGTATATAGGAATTCCTTTTAGGAAAACCGCATAGAGAGCAACAAATATCTTTATTCTCTTGTGGGTTGTGGAAATTGGTTTCCCTAGGATAACCAATTACAAATAGGCACTTATCCGATTTGGGTTCTAGTTTGGTACCATCCAAACGTTTAATTATCTGCCCAGCATCCTCAAATCTTCAAGAATAAGAAACCCAATCTCTTTCATGTCCATATTTAATATGGAGTCTGTCCAACAGACTTTGACTGAACCTTATTCAAAATAAGTATTGCACTGTTCAATGCATATCCCGTGAAGGAAATTGGTAGCTCAGTGCGACTCATCATTAATCTTACCATGTCCAACAAATTTTGGTTTTTCGTACGGACACACCATTCAATTAAGGTGTTTCAGGAGGAGTCCACTGTGAAAGAATACCATACTCTTTCAAGTAATCGAGAAACTTATTGCTCAAGTATTTTCCACTACGGTCCAACCGTAATATCTTAATATTTTTTCCCGTTTGTTTTTCTACTTCGTGTCGAAACTCTTTGAATTTATCAAAAGTTTCTGATTTGTGTTTCATAAGATACACATAACCATAACGCGATGCAACATTCGTAAAGGTTACGAAGTATTTTTATAACAACCTCTAGCCTAGCTAGACATGGGCCCACATATGTCACTATGAACGAGGGGTAAATAGCTCGGTGGCACGTACACCATTTACCACTAAAAGGTGTTTTAGGCACTTTACCTAATAAACAAGATTCGTAGACGTCCTATGATTTAGGATCAAGTCTGTCCATGTATCCATTCTTCAAAAGAGTGGATATACGAGTCTTGTTAATGCGTCCCAGACGACAATGCCACTAATAAGTCTCATCTGATTTACTCAGTTTGGGCTTTTGTTTATCATGTTATATGTTTGAGATTCATTTATATTCGAAATATAAATATTGTTATTCACATCTAATGTGTATTTCTCAATATCATCTTTATAAACAAAGCACCCGGTGTTCTGGAACATAAAGGTATACCTGCAATGGGTTAAACTAGATATAGAGATAATGTTTCTAGTCAAACTATGTACATTATAACAGTTTCCTAATTTAAGCACATGCCCAAATGGTGGTTCCAAAACTTAGGTTCCCACATCCAAAATAGCGACTCTCGTCCCGTTTCTGACTCGCAGGTCGATCTCATCTGAAGCCAGTCTCCTGCTAATCAGCATATCCCGCACATCAGTACATATGTTTGTACCACATCCAGTATCAAAATCCAATTCTAAAACTATTAGTGGACAAGTTTATAACAAACATATCTGAAGTCAGAGCCTTGCCCGCCTTCACTTCCTTCATGTCTGCCTTATCCATACGGCAGTCACGCTTCCAATGACCCCATTTGCCATTGTTTAGGCAGACGTCTTGGGATATGTCCTTTGTCTTCCTAGAAGACTGTGACGATTTTGCCTTTGCCCCTTTTCTTCACACCCACAGAAGCCTTCGGCCAAGCCTTGGCCTTCTGAGATGTCGAAGTAAGATGCGTCTTGCGTTTCTTGCCCCTTTAGAAGATCTGGCTCTGCCTCTTAGAGTATATCCATTAACTCTCCAAGATTTTTCTCTTGGTTCATGATGAACCCTCCCTAGCATTCGGGCAGAGACTGTAAGATCAAATCTATGGAAGTCTCGGCCTTGTAGGTAATGCCCAGCTAACCTTAGTTGTTCGATGTCAGTAATCATCTGTGACACGTAGTGCTCGACAGATGTACCCTCTGACATGCGCGAGTGAAAGAGCTTCTTTTGCAATTCATAATTCTAAGATCTAAGGTTAGATCTATGAGGATCCTTTAATTTCAACATCATGGTATAAGGATCTAATCCTTAGTTCTGACGACAAAATTAAGGAGTCATTGCGGCAAGCATGATGGATTGAGCACTAAAGTTATCATCACGATGAGTCTCCCAAAGCTCATGCTCTATTATTTGCTCAACTCCGAGCTCAGGCCTGAGAGGTTTCTCTATTATATACAGTAACTTCTTGGCTTACAGGACTATCATGAGATTCATTTCCCAATCTGGAAAATTAGAGCCGTTAAAGACATTATCGCTCATGATTATGTCTGCAACGTTAATCTTTACAGCCATCTTGATTGCTATAGTCCAACTATCCAATCAACGATTTTGGGTACACTCAAAATGTAATGATTACTATAGTCCAACTATATAATCAACTACAAATGGAGTAGTGTGTTGCACAGTCTAACTGTTCAAAGAAAGCAATATTCAACATTAGTTCAACTAATATATTTATAATAACGATAAATTAAAATAAAAGAGCGCGTATTAGCAAGTATTTAAACAAAATTACAAATTTAATACTTGCCTCCCACTATTTTTCGGCGAGCCTCTAACCCTCTGTGGAGTACTCGGGAAACCTAGTTTCCTAGTGGGCTATGATCCCGTTAAATAACACACAACCTTGACTTTGGCCAACAAGTTGTATGAAACTTAACTAGGTAGATCTCCAAGATCAATTAGATCCCATCCAATTCCTAGATCCAGTATGTGGACCTCCAAGTTCGAAACATATATCCAATATATGTAAATATATCCAATATATTTCCTAACCTATTTCCTCTGAATAAACTAAGCATTGGCTTTGGCTCAACAAGCTTAATGATTCAAGTTAAGCGAGACCCATTGACAGTGGGAAAGCTTCGTAATCCACGTCGATGAACTAGAAGTGACCTTGACTTTGGCCAACAAATCACAACCGCCCAAGACATGCGATATAGAACAAAGCTTTCGTGGTTCAAACACATCTGCGATGGACATTGATCTTGACTTTGGCCAACAAACCAATGTCAATCTTGGATCTTGAGATAGAACCACTCAATGGAAGGAAAAACGCTTAATATTTGATGAGGATTTTTGTGTAATTGGCAACCAATTTATTATCTTTGATTAGGTCTCATCATACACCCTTAAGCATGCATTCTAAAAGCATAATAAGGCGCGAAATAAATTAATAATGATATACGGATGGATATATAACAAATTTGTTCCTAGAACAAATCTCTCTCTTTCCTCTCTCCCGCTAGCACTATTCATACTTCTACCCAATTACATAACACTAAAAGAAACCTTATTTACATTGAGGGGAATTGGTGAGAAGAGAAATACAATGAGAAAAGAGATAATAGGCTGGACACACAGGTCCAATTTAATAAATTCTAAATTTATTACAATAATTTCCAAAATTGCCCCCACCCTTCTAATATCCATCTGATATACATTATTCATACAATACATCCAAGTATTCACACATAGCATGTTATTCAATCAATCTAATCTAATTAATTAATCTCTGAATTAATGACCATCCAATGTTCAAACAACGATTTGATTTGCGCGAGTCCAACTCGTTTAAGAATAAATACTCAAAGTACGTATTCTTGAATTATATCGAACTATAATTTTTAAATCCAATTTAATTTGTATTCAATACTAATTCTAATTTAATTCCAAATTAAATAATTACACTTATTTATGTGCCTTTTAGACTTAGATTCTAAATCCAATCTTAATGGGTCTCAAAGGCCCAATTAACATCCAATGTCAATTTAATTATAGTCCAATGGGCTTTTAATTAATTCTTAAGGCATGGGCTTTGGCCAATATGGATCAAACCCAAATACCAAGGCCCAATTTAGGAATCACCATTTGCCATAAAATCAATTTAGGCCCATTAGGCCCAATTAAATTGTTAAAGGCCCAAGTATTATATTTGGACTTTATGGAATGGTTTTAGGCCAAATTTGGATCCAATCCAATTGTCCTAAATCAAGCTTGGCCCAACCAAGCCCATTAAGCCCAAATACAATAATATTAGCCCAATCCAATTTAAAGACTAATTTTATTATTAACCTAATATTCTAAATATCATATTAATTAATTAAAGTGTAATTGCCATAATTAATTAGTTAAACCAATATTTCCAAAACATCAATTAAACTAATTAATCATGCTTTAATATATTCAATTCATGTCCAACACAATTGAAGCAAAATCATTTAACATGCTTCACTCACGGCAATTAACATGAAATTAACATCCTATTTTGATTTCAATCCAATTAAACCAACAATTAATATAAATTTCATGCCAACAACACATCCAATTGTCTAATTATCAAAAATTACCATGAGCAATTAAGGGTTCAAGTTTCGGCCAAGGGTAAAGAATTTGGGATTTTTTATCCAATCAATTTTTCTCAATTCTATTGATGCACAAATCCAATTCATCATCATCCAACCACAACCAAACAACCAATTTACGAAAATCAAGCTCCAAGCAAAAAATCCCAAATAAAGTCCATAAACCCTAAATCCAAATCAAGCTTAGATCTCGCTCTAATACCATAGTTAATGTCCTAGACATGCCACGAGATCTCTAAGCGTGATTCGTGTGTGAATTAATCGAAGAAAGTTGTGAAAAAACTTACTTTGATTGGTTTTAGGATTTCAAAAATTCCTTTGGATGTAGAAGCTCCAAGCTTTAAATCGTGTTCCAAACTCTCAGGTGAGTTTCCTTATCACCTTAATTGACTCCTTGTAAGTGCTAGCTAAATGAAATTTTGCAACAAAACTTCAATGGAGGAGGAAGAAGCTCACGGCAAGAGCAAAGGAAGAAGAAAGAGTTTGTTGTGAATAGTAACTCTACTTTACTTCCAAAGTTGACTTAGATTAAATACAAAGTTTGTGTGTTGAAATAGGTTTGACTGTTTTAGAAAATAAGCCTTACATTCAACAAATCAAATCCATAAATTAAGCTTAACCACTTCCATAACATGTCCAACAAGTTGATGTAAGTGAAGTGGATCCCACCACTTTTAAATTCCAAATTTAAGTCGGCTAATTCAACACGTAACTTCGCTCGGGCCCGGGTTTGTTTAATTCCGAATTAAACAAATTTACCGTTGCGACATAATTAAATCTAATTTAATTAAATAATTATGCCTCGCAAAATTATTACGAAAGTCGCTTATACGAATTAATTCTAAATTAATTTGTTCGCCTGAATTAAAATCCAATTTTAATTCTGCTTTGAAATCTAATTTCAATTAATATATCCAATATATTATTTAATCGATTAATTCAAAATTAATCGTTCTCTCTCTTCTATTTTAAATTTATCCCTGATAAATTCTTGCCGTAATTAATCCTAGATTAATTTTCTCTCTCTCATAATTAATCCCAGATTAATTCTGTTCGAGTCAAATGTCATCGGTGAATCTTTGGGAAGCGACCCATGAGATCCCTGTATATGTTGGCAGTAAATACGGTTATCGGACTATCCGAATACGTGCGTACCCAGTACCACGTTCTTACCGATTTACAATACATGATTGGCTTCTAGCAAAACATTGTGCCTACCCAATTCTCCAGAAATATTCTTTTAAGAAATACATAATCTTTATCAGGCGTAGTATACTAAGTATTACGTAATACGATCCAGTATCGGATGTCACATGCTAGGCCTAGGGCTGGAATTGTGGCTGCCTCATACGAAGCATATATCGGATCACTGGCAACTAGTCTCTATAATCGGATAATCATGACCTAGTCATATTATCCCGATGACTGCAGTACTTAATAGTACTAGTTCCGTATCCTACGTGATCATCATCTCCATATGACTGAAGTGATACTTCCATCTTGACATCACCCCAATACACTATGATTCTCAGTATAACCAGAAGAGACGTACACAGAACCTGTTAAAGCCCCGGACGACCAAAACCAAAGCGTACTGAATGTCGCAAGTATTAGCGATGCAAGTCTCAGGTTAAGACCAAATACACATACCCTGATTCGGATTCCCATATACACATAGTCATACTACCAATGGGATTCCGAGGGGTCTATCCAGAGTGAAGCTGTTCCCGTACCATCAGAAAACAGAACCTCCTATCACACTTGCAGAAGTATCCAATACTTAAATATATGAGAACTATGTCGTTAAGCTTTCATAACGCGCACAAGTGCAATACTAGCTTATTCCGCATTATCGATGTCCAGTCTCGATAATACTACGACTAGGGATATTTAATGATTAAACCTTTTGTGGATTAATATTTTCTCATATCTTATTAATCTGGTACTAATCATATGGACTTTTAACATTTATATATCTAAGTAATCCAATTACAAAATGATAAAAGAGCAATTTCCTATATCACATAGTTAATTTGTACAAAGAACACCAAGTCTTTTACAAATAGTGATGTTATGGGTCATAATTGTCCAACAAGGTCTCGTGCATAACATAGCATACATGAGGCTACCAACTACTGAGGCATATGAGATATGTCTCATTTCCTCAACTTCTTGAGGTGTCTTAGGAGACTATTCCTTTGACAATTGCATTCCATGTCGATAAAGCAAATTGCCTTTCTTGGAATTCTACATCCCAAATCGCACAAGGATCTTATCGATATAGGATGCCTGAGACTTAGCTAACAGTCATTTCTTGCGATCCTGAAGTATTTGGATCCCAAGAACATAACTGGCCTCTCCTAAATCTTTTATTTGGAATTGGTTAGCTAGCTAGGTTTTCACGTCCAATAATATCTTTACATCATTCCCAATGAGTAAAATATCATCGACGTATAAAACAAGAAAAACTACCTTCCCGTCAATGACTCGCTTGTATACACAAGGCTCATCAACATTCTGTTCAAAGTCATAAGACTTGATCATGGTATCAAATCTTATATTCCAAGATCGAGATGCTTGCTTGAGTTCATAAATGGACCTTTGCAGCTTGTAAATCTTTTGCTCTTGACCTTGGGCTCTGAACCCCTCTGGTTGTACCATATAGATACACTCATCAAGATTTCCATTCAAGAATGCAGTCTTGACGTCCATTTTCCAAATCCCACGGTCATAATATGCGGCAATGGACATAAAAGTGCGGATGGATTTTGGTATGACTACTGGCGAGAAAGTTTCACTATAGTCAACTCCATCTTTCTACGTATAACCCTTGGCCACTAACCTAGCCTTGAAGGTCGGTACCTTCCAATATCCTCCTCTGTTTCTCTTGTAGATCCACTTGCAACCTATAGGTTTTACCCCCATCAGGTTGGTCTACAAGTTCCCAGGCTGAGTTGGAGTACATAGACTTCATCTCTAGGTTCATGGCTTTGAGCCATTCCTCTTTATCAGAATCATCCATTGCACTATGATAGGTCAATGGATCATCTACACCATCACTGGAAGCGACAACTTGTGCCTCTCCAACTCTTAGATAGTGATTAGGTTGTCGCACAACCCTCTCACTACGTCTAGGTGGCAGATCATTCTGACGAACTTACATCTAACAATTATATGTTGAAGGTGCTATGTGTTTGTCAATTGTCATTGACGATGGTGAGCTGGTCGAACCAGCAAGCAACTCCTTGAGTAACACCTTACTACTAGGTTTGAACTCTCTCATATAGTCATTCTCTAGAAATGTGGCGTTTGTCAATACAAACACTTTGTTATCTTCAAGGCTATAAAAGAATCCACCTCTAGTTTCCTTAGAATAGCCTACAAATAGGCACACCTGTGAATATGGCTCCAACTCAATAGTCTTATTCTTCAACACATGTGTTGGACACCCTCATCTGCGAAAATATCATAAACTAGTTTTATGACCACTCCACAATTCTAAGGGAGTCTTAGAAACATACTTAAATGGAACTACATTAAGGATATACATTGCTGTTTGTAATGCATACCCCAGAATGAACTAGGTATTGAACTATAACTAAACATAGATCTTATCATGTCTAATAGGGTCCGATTTCTCCTCTCTACAACACTATTTGCTGTGGTGTTCCATGTGCTGTGAGATGCGATATAATCATATGCTCAACTAAGAATTCCTCGAAATATCTGTCAAGGTTTTCTCCTCAATGATCCGATCGTATAGTTTTAATTGTCTTACCTAACTGGTTCTCAACCCCAGTACGATACTCTTTGAACTTTTCAAAAGTATCTTACTTGTGCATCATTAGGTAAACATACCCATACCTTGAATAATCATCAATAAATGTGACGAAGTATTCATAACCACCTCGGGCTCTTACATTCAACAGTCCGTAAACGTCCGAATGTATTAGCTCAAGTGGTGATTGGCTCTTATACATTTTCTAGTAAAATGTCTCTTGGTCATTTTTCCTTCTGAACATGATTCGCAGACTGGTAAAGTTTCGAGCTTTAACTGGTTTAAGGCTCCGTTATTTATCAACCTATGTATCCAGTCAAGGCTAATATGACCAAGTCTAAGATGCCACATATATGTGTCATCGTGAGAAATCTTTTGTCATTTTGCTTTAGGTTTCTCACTTTTAATATCTCAATGTTGAGCAGTGACATATGTGTTAACGGTATTAACATATACAAGTTATTTTCTGAGTTTCTTGTGCATATTGTTAATCCATTTCTACCAATAATAACTAAATTACTATTAAAAGAAACTGAAAAACCATCATCCAAAAGTTTAGAAACATAAATCAAATTCCTGTGAAAACCAGGAATTAATAACATATTGTTCAAATTTAAATAATTATTATTTGAAAAACTTAAACTAGAAACTCCCACTGCTCTTGCTGAAACGACATCCTTTGTCCTGGCCCTCATGGTGTAGTCACCTTCAGTAAGGTCCCTCCATGAGTCAAGTAGCTGCAAAGAATAACAAACATGGTTAGTGGCTCCAGAATCAATAATCCAAGCGGATTTATCACCCTCCACTAATAAATTTTTGATAAGAAGTTAATCGTATTTACCTATAGCCTTCTTCTCTTTCTGCTCGGCAAGGTATTTATGACAGTTCCTTTTCCAATGCCCGTCCTTGTTGCAATGGAAACAATTTCCCTTGGGCTTGGAATCCTTGTAGCCTTTCTTATTATTCTTCTTCATCGGCTTAGCCTTAGCCTTCCCAGTCCCTTTCTTCTTCATCTTTGCAGATTTAGAAGACTCAACAATATTTGCCTCAGCACTGGGCTTAGAGGATCCACAAACATGGACTCGTAATGGGTGAGCTCATTTACCAGTTGGGTCAAAGTAAAAGTCTACTTGTTCATAACATAATTGCTTTTAAATTGCAGGAAATTCTTCCAAAGAGTTTCTATAATCATGGTCACCTGGCTACTCTCGTCAATATAAGCGCCATGGGTTTCAGTTGTACTGAGGTAGGTCATCATCCTTAAGACGTGCTCTCGGACTGATATCCCATCCTTCATCCTAGCAGTCATTGCTGAGACCATGGCCTCATGACGTTGACGCTCCGAAGGTTGCCCAAACATGCCATGTAATGACTCCATCATCTAAGATGCTATAGCCATAGGCTCATGCTTCGCAGCAAGAACCTCGGACATCCCTGCTATCAAGTAGCAGTGGCCTTCTCATTAGCCGCTACCCATTTTTGGTAGGCATCGCGCAGAGCTTGGCTAGCATTTCTTGTCGGCTCGGGAGGACGCTCCTCCATCAGGACAAACTTTAGGTCTTCATAGACCAGGATAGCGTTCATGTTATTTTTCCACTTAACATAGTTTACCATTTGAGAGTATGAAAATAATTGGAGAAACCATGGCTGAAAAAATAAAAATACACATGCATTCAATATTCATTCTTCGCATATTAAAACTATCAAACAATTTTGGCATAAATTTAAACATGATGCATAAACCTTAAATAACGAATTAGAAACTTAAGAGAATTATTATGCCACGAAAATCTATCATTCCACAAATAAGCGATGTCGTATTGTAGGTCAAATATTTGTATAATAGATTGAGACAATCTCAATCGATTAATATATGCAAGAATAACTCTTATTCCTATATTAATCAACCACTGTTTGATTTGATCAAGGAATTTTGATTAACATTTAATCATTCCTTTGTAAGTGTGATCCTTCTTTTCGGAACCCCACTTGGACTTAACAGGTGAAGTGTCGGCGTAGGGTAGGTCAGTTCACCAGATACATCTAGAGTATTTATCCTCTCAGAATCCAAACTTGATATTGACCCAAAATGGACATCATCCGTAGGGGGTTGAAAGCAAAGCTGTCTCGAGGCGCCTTTTGAATCTCACGTTTTCGGACTAACAACGGAGATCGCATGATATATTGCCGTATGTCCCTCTCTCACTCAATATTTTAAAATGAAGGTTTCTATTTTAAAATATCTAATATTTTATAATTACTAGTGTGAATAATTTTATGGCGGCTTAATCATAATTTTTACTAACACTAATATATTATTAGTGACCTAACCATTTTAACTCTTAAAATTTATATCACTAATATCATTAGTCTATACTAATTAATATACTCAATTAAACTAATTTAATTGGTGTAGTATTAATGACCTATTATATTTTAACTCTTAAAATACTAGAACACTAATTAGTTTAAAATTTTTGGAATCCTAAAATGGTCAAGTTTTTAATTAAACTATTTAATTAATCTAAGTATGTTATAAAATCCAAAGTATTATATCCCGAGTGCAGACCACATTACCGTCCATTCAGATTCGGCTATGGAATTTATATCTGGATTTCCATCCTATATACCAATGGAATTTATGATGCACTTATTAAGCCCAATACATTAGAATTTCAAATTTTAAACTTTAAAACCAATTAATCCAATTAATCGTTTTCCTAGCATACCATATTCTAATTTAACATTTTAAATCACATAAAATCACATTTCATGTCTAGAATATATATGCATCTAAATACATGTTATGGCATATGAAATGCAATAGTAGGCACCTTAAGTTATATGACATATTATTCAAACATTTCGAATTAAACATACATACAACATAAAAAAATATTTTGCATTTACCGGGTTCTTATTTTTTCCTATACTTAGTACAAAAATATCCCAAGACATCCTTTGGTATTCAAATATCACTCCAAGGTGGTGTTGGCTCCTTTTGCGATTTCGGTGCTCCAAATTACAACAATTGAAACTTTTACAATGGAAAAATAAATTACAACAATTGTAAACAATGGCCTTATGCCTTTACATCTCAAAATCAAAACCAACACAAAAATAAGAGTCATAAAAATTTACGACCAATGCAAAATCCATTCATCTCATGACACCCACCACACCGGTGGGTAATATTCTCCATGCTCACACTACCTTTGTTTTGCAGGATCGCTAGTGCCCCCAACCAACAAATTCTCGATTGTGGACCTCGGAAGAAAACCAGCATCCACACTATTAAGAAATATACTCCTCTACTTCTCGCAAGAATGAGTGAACTCCATATCTATGTAAAATATCCCCAACTACATACCAAACCATGTCCCCAAAGTACGTAGCTATTGGTCGGGATTGCTACACCAACCTCACTTTTGTAAATCAAATGGCATAGCCTGCCATCCAGAAGTTCGTAGTATACTCAGGATTAATATCAATCCATATATGGCCATCTAGTAGATCGAAATGAATTTCTTTATTTAACGGATATTATAAGAAACTCATTTCTATCTGGGCCTAGTCCTATATGATCACATCATACAAGGTGTCTCAATTCTAATGTCTCCACATGGACGATCTCGGATCAAGGTCGCCATACAGTTATAGAAGGGACCGCAGCTTAGATAAACCACAAACAAAGTACTCGCTTTGTTTGCTCTTTATGGACTATTTTAGATTACTAACTTCAGACTTAAATCATCTTGTGTATGACACTCATACACAAAGTCTAAAGGTACATGAGTAATTTAGGGTAAACATGATAGTATATAATATGCGATATTAAACAAACACTTTGATAAATGAACAATGCATCATTTTATTTCATAAAACATAGTATTGTTTACATTACATGATGCTCTAGAGCATATATCCCAACAAAGGCATGATCCAAATACTATCATGGCAGTTACCACAGATAGTGGAAGATGGAATAAGAGGTTACAGAAATGTGCCACAAGTCACGAGTAGTTACCAGAAGCCAGGCGTACGATTGGAGCAGTTGTCATAACTTGCAGGACAATAAGCAAATAGTTACAGATCATGGGGTTCAACCGCCCAAATAGTTACCAATCGGTTACCCGTAGTACTATAAAAGCTCAAGGACAAATCTGAAGAAAGACAAACATAATTCACAAGACTCTTATGAGTAAATGTAGTTTTTACTTTTATTTAGATTAATCAAATAGGATTATGTGCTTGCCCCATTCGGAGGCATTCCTCAATAAAATTATTCACCCCTTTTTGGGACTTTGTTTCAAGAAGTTTGAACCATACACGCACTTCTTCTTTTATTGTTCAATAAATACCTCTGAGACTTATTAAGCAATAATAAAAAATGTGATGAAAGCTGAAGGATTGAGTCTAGGCTTGCGTAGAATGGGCTTCATACTTGTAACTAGATCAAGTTTTAGAGAGATTGATTATGGAAGCAATCTGATCTTGACCAGTCATTATCGAAGATTTTGAAGAGAGACACATGGGAACTATGAAGCTCATGTGAAATGCAGATGGCCAGGTGAACTGAGAATGTGAGATCTATGTTTCCAAGGTTTGTCGTTTGTCAAGGCAGAATCATGAAGGCATGCATTTACTATTAAAAAAGAGTGATATATGTTAGAAAAATAATTATGGTATATTTTTTTAAAATTTAAATATTGGGGAAAAATTAAAAATTTTAGTTTTTGCAAAACTTAATTTTTTTAAAAAATCGCATTATTTTTCATTAATAAATCAGCCATTTGAGTAAAATACAATATTATCAACTCACTACATATCAAACTACAATACCAAATACAACCAAATATTTGTCTGAAAGTAGAGATGACAAAAATCCTCTATCTCAAGATAAATGGCAGTAAAAAGATAATTTAAAACCTATTGATTGAATATTATAGAAAAAAAAAAAAAGATTGATATTCATGTACCATATCCGATATGTTGTCATCCTTATTTGAAAGTAATTAAAATCATATTGATAATTATTTTTTCAAAATTAAAATTATTTGATAATAAATTATTTGAAATGTTTTGATAATAATTTCAAAAACCCTAGTTTACCCTTACATCATAAAACGAGGAGCTGAAGTAAGGTACTCATGATAACGTATATACCACACACGGATAGTGATACCTTGATGGAGATAAAATTTAATCCTTGATGATGACAAAAAAAACCCTAGGAACAATGGGTTTTTGAGATTGAAGCCTAGACGCATTCTCTCAGGCCCATTAATCTCAAAAGCCCCGAAACTAATGAGTTTTCAGCCTAAAATAGTTAAAAACCCAGCCCAATTCTGAAAAAGTATAGCTTTTGACACGCAACAATAATTCTGAATAAACGTGAAATCTATTTAAATTCCATTAATACCAATGCGCTCTTCATTGAAATGTTCAGTCACGCGAATGAGAAAGAGCTAAACATAAAAGCTACTCATTTTATTTATTTTATATAGAATTTATTTTCATTTTTCCACATAAAAGCTAAGAAGCTGATATTGTTGACGGATGGGGCAGGCGTGAAGAATATCCTTGAGCGGGCTTCTCTTGCTACGCCTACGCAGCAAGTAAAGGATTGGGGATTCAAATTATAGGGGTATTAATGGAATCGAAATTGATTAGGCGTGTATTCAGAAATATGATGGCGTGGCAAAAAAGGAACTCATTCTGAAAGCCCTAATATAATTTTAGCCTATTCGGAAACCGTAACATATTTTTCGGCCACCACAACTTCAACTTTCCTCTCTCATCCAGCAGCCTCTGTCGCAAAACACGGCTGCCGTCGCTGCCTCTGCCGCCGCTTTTCTGCCTGAGCTACACAGAAAGTGTGTTTTAAGTTTCAATTTTCAAGTGAGTTTTTTTTCCCCATTTTTTTGGATGCTTTTTTTTTTCTGGTATTCAAATTTGGATTCTTTTTACCCTCTGATTTTGGAGTTGATAATTTGATAGATGCTTTTTTTTGGGTCTCTGATCGGCTGTTACTGGTTGAAATTTTCATTCTAATTCATATCTGAGAACTATATAATCACACAAATTGTTATCATCATCAATTCGCACAGCATGTGATTTGTCATAAAATCATGGTATGAATTGCATAGGGAGATGAAGGAGAAGGGGGTTTTGATCGATTGAGCGATTTAAGGAGTTTTGATTGAAGGGTTTGTGGGTGAGGGGAAGGTCAGAAAAGCATGTGATTTGTGGGTGAGGGGAAGGTCACACTTGGGTTGGTATTAATGTAAAAATTGTGATTATTAAAACCGTAAAATGAGGTTAAATTGTAAAAATTTTAGTTTGGATTTAGAACACAGATGGTGGTGTTTTATTGTTTTTTTTTAAAAAAAAAAAAATTAGTTAGGATTCGTAACACATAAGGTAGTGTTCTGTTGTGTTTTTATTTTAGTTTGTATTTGGAACACTGAAGATTATTATGTTTTAGTTTGATTTTATTAAGTGCTATATATTTTGTTTGCTTGGTTGGAATTTTGATTGAATTGGTAAATTGATATTGGATAATATGATGAAATATGAAGAGAAGTGACTTTATTCAAATATTTACTTTATAGTTATTGAAACATATAAAGAATACCAAAGTTATCCAAATTTAATTGAAAAAAGATGTTTCTTGCGCCTCGGGTGATTCGTGCGCGCAATTTGTGCGCCTAGGCTCAGAGAAGCTCCAACAGGTCCTTGTGCCTTGGTGCGCCTCGCGCTCCTGACAACACTGATTTTTATTCTCATGCTTCAATTTTAGTATTCTTCAGATTTACCATGCTCTTCATTTTTTTTAATATATATAAAACCACTTAATTGCGCACATAATTACCTGACTTAACCCAAATTCAGCAACTCTTAGCCTCCAAAAACGTCGCTTCTACTCTTACATCATATCCTAAAGATGATACAACAAATAATTTTATTAATCTACACTGCTGTGGGACACAGGATCTGGGGCGACGCATGCTGTTCTAGGCTCGCGGCCTAGTCAGGAGTACGGAGTAGCCACGGGGGACTAAACCGGAGAATAATGGAGTCGCCACCCGGTGTGAACCGGGAAAATGAGATTTAAGGCCGCACTCACCCCTCGCAAGGGAAGACCTCAAACCGTTGGGTTCAGAATGGTCCCTTACTTATGTCACTTGTAAGTTGTAATGAAAGGATTTGTGTAATAATTTAATCAAGCTTAAGTAACACTTATTTCCAAGAGTATCATGCTTCTAAATCCATATGCACAAAGATAAAACTTACACCTAAATTCATGTATTTCACATCTAAGATTGCATGCTTGAAAGTACATCAAAGTAGCAACGAACATACAACTTCATTGGCATATTGTTTTCATGGAAACACAAGCACACACTAACCACGCAAGCATACATAAAGGCGAATCAAATAATGGCGAACATGTGATTTCATAGACATCATAAACAAATAGCCATTACATGTCCATGCATAAATAAAAGAGTCAACTAAGTACATAATGCAAAGAGACACTTAAGGATGCAATTAGGTATTAAAGTAAGCATGCTATGACGTGGTGCAAAAGAAGATATATGGACACAAACACACATGTGAGCACTTTTCCAAGTGGTACGTGAAATTGTATCCCAAGTACAGACCGCACTACCGTCCATTCGGAATCGGCTACGGAATTTATGTCTGCGTTTCCATCCGATATACCACAAGAAATAATACTCAAATGTTATCATGACATGGATATATGAATTGTAATACGTTAAGCCAAGACTAAGGGATAGATGATGCAATCAATATATGAAAGACGCGGCAAATATCGTGGTAAAGGTAGCTTTTTAGGCTTTTCTTTCCCCGAATGGAGAACCTTTTTAGTCCAACACAATAAGCCCATGCGCTTTTCATTACAATGCGTACAAAGATAAAGATAACTATATGAAACTTCGTATACCCGATTGAACACATCTTACATTCAACCGAATATACATCAACCGGCGCGGCAAAGCATCGTGGTAAAGGGTTTTAACCCCTCCAAATAGGGGACCTTTAATCCGACTTACTAAGCCCATGCGCTCGATCGCATCATGCATACAAAGAATAAAGACAGTAATATCAAACTTAGTATGCCCGATTGAACATATCTTACATTCAACCAAACACACATCAACCGGCGCGGCAAAGCATCGTGGTAAATGGTTTTAACCCCTCCAAATAGGGGACCTTTAATCCGACTTTCTAAACCCATGCGCTCAATCGAATCATGCATACAAAGAATAAAGACAATAATATCAACTTAGTATGCCCGATTGAACATATCTTACATTCAACCGAACACACATCAACCGGCACGGCAAAGCATCGTGGTAAAGGATTTTAACCCCTCCAAATAGGGGA